>ML778421.1:650797-671363 GCA_009831015.1 Picea engelmannii
TACTTTGACCTTTTGGGGCTTCTAGATGACATATGAGGGTCCTCCAACTTCGTAAGGCCATAACTCTCAAACCGTGAGGAGTTATGTGATGTTCCACATACCACCAGAAATGGAATGACATGTACTATACATATAGAATAGTAGTATCTGAAAATATATCATAATTCATACCGTTATCCATCAAACAAACTTGGGTCCATTACCCAAACCTGGGGTCTCCAACTTCTCATGGCCATA
Organism: Picea engelmannii; assembly: GCA_009831015.1. NCBI lineage: Eukaryota > Viridiplantae > Streptophyta > Pinopsida > Pinales > Pinaceae > Picea > Picea engelmannii. The sequence goes on from ML778421.1 coordinate 651,035, forward strand.
ACTCTCTAACCGTGAGGAGTTATGTAACGTTCCACATACCACCAGAAATGGAATGACAAGCACTATCCATATAGGATAGTTTACCTGAAAAATTCATTGTCATTCATCTCATTATTCCACAATTAAGCATGGGTTCTCTTACTTCGCAAAGCGTCTTCCCGTGAGGGATTTCACCATAACGGGACCACTTTGGAGTTCATCCATATTTACTTCTTATCAACCATGAAAAGACAATAATGAGTCATATTTACATAAAACAATATTGGATCCATTACTCAAACCTTTGTGCTGCAGGGATTTCTTCAAGGGTTGACATCAATGACAACCAACCTTAATCAACAATATGTATAAATAGAAAGCTAGGCGATGTAGGAGGTATGATGTTCGATCTATGTGATCGAAGGATTGTAAGTGGTGCTAAGTGATAGAGATCGATCTGTGTGACTAAATAAGTTGTAAGTGCTTTGTGCATACTATGTGAGACTTGTAGAGCTAAGTATTAGAGACTGTGAAAGGCTTTGTGATGTAACCTAGGGAAGGAGGATCTAGCGAGGTGCATAGATCTCCTGTCCTCTATGGAGCTGGTTTTGAGGCTTGGTGCATGTAAGAAGATTGACAGAAGCTAATAAATAAGACGAAGAGTTGGTGGACGTAGCCCCAGGGTGGGGGTGAACCACATACATGTTGTGTTGCTATGCTTTGTCTGATGTATTGATGTGTTTATGTGTTTACTTGCTTAGTGTTTGATATAGATGAATGATAGATAGATATGTTGATGCTATGTGCTTAATAACATGAATGAATTCTAGATCTAGTCTAGGAGGATGTGTTTAGTGCTTGAATATAGTAGACCTGGTTGAATACTGCGATGCTCTGTAATTAGGGTTTTATATATGAAGTAGATACTGGTTTAATATTGATAAATTATAACTACTAAGTGCTATGTTAAGGTGTCAAAATCACATATATGTGTCCCATCTAAGGTTGCAGACACTGGAGTCCTGCAACCACCCCTGCCTCTACATCGGGTGAGACTTCATTTGCTTCATAGGTGTTGTCGAAAGGGTTGGTAGTTAAGGTTTTGTCGGTGTGTTGTTGTAGCGTTGAACCCCGATCTTCCCCTGTGCCAACAAATGGTTCTGTTATCGGGACCTGAAACTGGGATTGCTGGGAACTGAGGAAAAAGGGAGCTTTCTGCGAGGATCTGACCTAAAACTGTGAAAGCTCTGTGCATAGATTTTTTTCCCTAGTGTGCAATATTCTACTTGATATGTGAAGCTCTGTGCTAAGAAAAGAAGTCTGATCTGAAGAAAAGAGGTAAGACCTGTAAGCTCTGTGCTTTGTTAAGGTAAGATAAGTGAAAAATTTTGTTTCAAAAGTATGGATCTAGGTATATTTGATAAATTCTTTCCTAGCTTGAAAAGTAGGGAAAAAATAGATGAAAGAAGATTTGATATGAATAGATCTGATAAGAGTAGTGAAAGATATGTTATTCCTATGCACAGAAAGAATGTTTGGACTAACCAATGGATGCAGGATCCTAGAAAGAATTATTTGCAGGCTAGCTACTATGATCCTAGTGTGCAGTATAGGAATGGTTGGGGATAAATTAAGAGAAAACAAGGATTAACCCTTTGTTACAGTTGCAGAAGATCGGGACATCTAGCTAAGGAATATCCTGGTAGAATATATAGTTGTCTTTGTTGTAAAGCTATGGACCATGAAGTTTTAGATTTCCCTAAGAGCTTGAAAAAATGAATATGAGATAAGAAGACCATGAGAAAGGTCAAGCAACTAATACCATGGTTGAACCCCAAAAAGAATCAGAGACTGTATTGCTACAAATGAAAGAAACCCTGAATGATCACCGACATATCAACTTATCAGAGATCTTCAAATAAAAATAATGCATAGAAGAAAGAATAAGGGACTTCGACATTGATTGTGTTCTGGATGAAGAAACATGGGTGAATATTATAACAGAAAGAACTTGGGAAACTTTAGGAAAGCCTGCTATGATTCCTTCATTGGGAGGAATAGGATTGTTTAGAGGAAAGTTGATAAACCTATGTGGGAAGATCACCCAGATATCTATGAGTGCCCATGGAACTTCGACAAAGGAAGAATTTGAAGTTGTCAAATTTATTGAGAACAATGCCCCATTTGCTATATTACTAGGAAAACCTTGGATTGAAAGGGATCAGGCCAAAAGGAAAGAAGAAGAAATATTAGAGAAGAAGAAGCAAGAGTTGAAATATTTCATGACTAGGAGGATCGCACACTTGATTGAAGAACATGAGAACAGAGCGAATCTATTTAAAACCAGAGACTTGGATGTCAAAGTTTCAAGAACACAAGAAGACGCATAGAAGACTGAAGTACCTACTCCGGATAGAGAAGAAGTATTTCCCTTTAAATAATCTCAACAGTGTGAAGTTACTATGCCAAAAGAAGATAAGAACTAGAATGGAAAGAAGAATATTGAGATGAAGCTCACTGGAAAAAAGGCTAGAAATCTCAGTAAGAAGAGAGCCAAGATCGAAAAGTTACAGAAGGTTCCAGAGGAAACTTCACAGAAGGAAAATTTGCAAACCTGGAACTTCATCGGGATATCAGAACAACGTCACATGGCACTTCGCCATGGAAAATCAATATAACCGTTGGGAACCATATAACCATTAGACCGAAAACCCGAACGGGTAGAAAGGAATTTATGATCAGACAACTTGCCATCAGATCGTTGTCACCGCATCATAACGAACAGAACCGAAATAATGAAGGCTTCTCACCTGTTGGATAGATATGTTACCCAGTTATCTATTTATTCTGTCGAGCCTTGCACCGAGAAAAATATTTCTAACCGTGATTATCTGAGCCCGCATATTAGTTGATTTTGCACGGTGATCATCGCGCTATCACCATCCATCCTGTTGCATTGAGTAGTTATTCTTCAAACCCAAGATATTCCACCATGAGCGTGTATATCTGGATAACTTAGCGCAGTTGAAGAGTCTATGAAGGAGGTAATCATCGACCTCATGAATGAAAGAGTGATATCTGAAAGAGTAATGTTTGTGAGTGTACAAGCGTCATCGACGAGAGGAGTTCAAGCCTCTCCGTTGACTTCTCACGGAGCCGGACCATCCCGACCATCAACGGAGAAGAGAACCAAGCACACAGATGACCTAGCAAATGAGAAGTTGATCCCAACCATATTTCCTAACTACATCCCGCCTTTGGCCAGCGCGGTGAGTCGTGATAGTGTGCCAAGAGATTTCGAGTACACCATGGTTACTATGTACCTCCCGAAGGGGATACGCGCAATTCGAGTAGAGCAGGACAAGATCGCAATGTTGAATTTCAGCGACTTCAACTTAGGAGATCGCAAGAACCATAATATGCTCGCCCCATATAAATACCTAACCAGGACGAAGGGGAAGAACTTGAAAATAATCCCCCAACCATGGATGATGAACCTCACGTAGTCCACCCTATTGAATGTAATGAAAATCCCACACTTCATAAGGCACCAGGAAGTCAACGCCTGTGTCAAGCTCCTACTTTCATGTTACCATGGTGGTGACTTATGGCTATACCATCGTATCATAGTCAATCCAACGTTGATCCATAGGATCATCAGATTGAGTATGCAAGGACCCGATCCACAGGACTTCTATTCAGGGAAAGCCACAGATCATGCGCTAGCACGGAAGATCAAGGATACATACGGTGATGTTGAGAAGGGGACGCGAGACCATAAGGTAGCTTCCATCCAGAATGCTGCAGCGTGCCTGGCATGTCAATTAATTACAGGAAACCTAGTAAGGAAGAACAGACCTACGCAGTTCATAGGCTTTGTTCTTGACCTCACAGGGAAATGCATGGAAGGCCTACAGATGAATTGGGTGAAGTACCTAGTTAATTAGTTGAAATTGGACTACCACGAAGCACAGGATCAGAGCTGGGAGTTCCACTTTAGCTGGCTCCTGATCCTCATCGCGTTTGTTGCATGGGAAATACCAGAAGGTGCGACCTTCCCAGATATTGAGCCATTCAAGCCACTTGCTGCGAAGTTCACCACGCTCTAGTACTTGAGCGATATAGGAAACTAGTGGTAGTCAAATGTAGTTTTTCACACATATTACCTCCAGATGAAGAGAGCCATCAAAGTGGAACCTCACATGACACAAAACACCTTACAGAGGTTATGACCCCTCATCAAGTTCCACACAGATCGACACTTCATCTATATAACTTCGTGAGCAAATGAACATAAGGAGTAGCTTCAGTCGTACTACAAGCTCATGAAAGAGGACCTTGAGGAGATCACTAAGGACTAGTGAACCGACCTCCTTATCCCCATTGACCCTGTAGAGATGTATAAACCTGAACTTGACAGCTCGAAGAACGCTCTAAAAGAACATGACACACCCAGAAAAAGCAGAAGGAAGAAGACTACAAAGGTCCAAGACTTAAGCAGCACCTCAAAGAAGACAACCTCGGTATCACCTAACTGAGGGGGTGATGATGAAGAAGAAGAGATAAATGGAAAAGAAGATGAGTAGAGGCAAGGCGAAGTCACACTGCCTAGAGATGAGACCGATCCCTTGAAGAAGTGTAAGGTTTCTCCCCTGAAACCCTCTTCCCGAAAGAAATCCAAAGCCACTTTAACCAAGATGCAGACTGTGCTCATTGTCGATGATTTTGACTTCATCATCGCAGTTGTGAATGACGCTTCACAGGAAACATTACACAAACAATAAGCCAAGTAGGAGGAGATGTACAACAGAATTGAGGTCAAACTCTGAGGGGTATATTAGGCCCTTCAGTTCAGTCACGTAGTGTCCACTGCGCCCCTGCCATCGGGAAAACCAGAGTTGAGAGATGAGCCATCCCAACTCCATCGACTAGCTGATGCAACCGAAGCTCACCTTCGTCACGCACAAGAAGAAACAGAACAAGCCACCCAAGCCTTGAATCAATTGCAAGGAGTACTCATGGAACAACGCCGAGTTGCAGAGCAGGAGAAGGTTTCTCTCCAGACAAAGTTTGAAGAGGAGAAAGCAAATATTCAACAAGAAAAAGAACAGTTGCTCGCAGAGCAACTCGAAGTGAAAGAAGCAGTCAACAGAGCACTCTACTCTGTGATAGGCTTAGAGCCAAAGGCAGAATACCAAGTCGCGCATCAAGTAGAGAAGCTCACGAAAGCTATCCAACAACTACAACAAAGAATAATAGACTTAGAGCTCTGCACATTGCCCGACACTCTACAGGATGTAAGGGATCAAAGAGAAGCAACTGCCCAGAGTGTAGTTAAGAGAATAAAGTCCCTTGGCATGGAATGTAAGAAACTGAGTAATCATAGTGCCCAGACGTATGAGAGACTCACTGAGAATCCCAAACTAAAGGCACTAGAGTCCCAACTCCAGGAGGCAAAGCAGCAAGAAGAAACAATACAGACGCAGTTGAAGCCCCTGTCAGTTGTTGAAAGAATGAAGTGATCCCAAGAGAAGTGCAATGCCCAACATCAAATCCACACCATTCAGAGAAGAGTCATGGAAGTGACTCAGAGGCTCCAACCTATACAGGATGAGGCTTGCCAACTGTTCACAGAGATCAAATGACGAGGAGCAGAACTGGAGCAAGTCGTCACTGCAGCTGAACAACGCCTAGAGGGACCTGTCAACGAAGCATTCATCCAAGAGTTCACTGAACAGGAGGTCGTGTCACAACAAAAAGTTGAAGCATCTCGAGCCAATATCGAGTCTTTCAAAGCAGAGCTACCCAGTTCAGTGTGACTCGGGATGCGTCACAGGTGAGTGTTGGGGGCATGTTGGCCCTTGACCAAGTTTGGAGGATCCTTGGTCATGTTTGACCTATTTTTGGGACTTTGATAGGATATCAAAGGTGGAGCGCAAGACGAAGCGGAGATCATGGGATATAGGCCCCTTTTTAGGGATTTTTGGGTTTTGGGATTATGTAACGGGTATGGGAATGTCGGCCCATGGATTTACCCATGTCTAGTCCTAATTTTGTAATGTATAAATAGAGAGCTAGGCGATGTAGGAGGTATGTTGTTCGAACTATGTGATCAAAGGATTGTAAGTGGTCCTAAGTGCTAGAGATCGATCTGTGTGACTAAATAAGTTGTAAGTGCTTTGTGCATACTGTGTGAGACTTGCAGAGCTAAGTATTGGAGACTGTGAAAGGATTTGTGCTATAACCCAGGGAAGGAGGATCTAGCGAGGTGCGCAGATCTCATGTCCTCTGCAGAGCTGGTTTTGAGGCTTGGTGCAAGTAAGAAGATTGACAGAAGTTAATAAATAAGACGAAGAGTTGGTGGATGTAGCCCCAGGGTGGGGGTGAACCACGTACATGTTGTGTTCTTATGCTTTGTGTGATGTATTGATGTGTTTATGTGTTTACTTGCTTAGTGTTTGGTATAAATGAATGATAGATAGATCTATTGATGCTATGTTCTTAATAACAGGGATGAATGCTAGATATGGTCTAGGTGGATGTGTTTAGTGCTTGAATATAGTAGACTTGGTTGACTATTGCGATGCTCTGTAATTAGGGTTTCATCTATGAAGTAGATATTGGTTTAATACTGATAAACTATAATTGATAAGTGTTATGTTAAGGTGTCACAATCACAGATCTGTGTCCCATCTAAGGTTGTAGACACTGGATTCCTACAACCACCCCTGCCTCTACCTCGGGTGAGACTTCATCTGCTTTGCAAGTGTTGTCGAAAGGGCCAGTAGTTAGGGTTTTGTTGGTGCGTTGTTGTAGCATTGAACCCCTGGTCTGCCCCTATGCCAACAAAAATCCTAACAAGAGTCTAAGCCTAAGTCTAAGTTTAATTTTGGGACTAATTAAAATTTTAAATTTGGGATAAATCTAATTCTAGGAAAAGGTGGGAAAAATATAAAGATTGAATAAAATGCACATGTGTGTATGAATTTAATAAAAAGGAAATTTTAAATAGAAATAAATAATAACTTGAGAGGTTGGTTGTACATAGAATAGAATCTAGAGTCAAACTACACTAGTCTAACTAGAAGAAGACTCCTAATTAAACTCTAACCAAGATCTAGTTAGAAGACACAACTTAAATGATAATCTGGGGAAGAAAGGGAAACCTAGGAGTGAAAATAGGAACACATTGAGGAATGTGAGGGAATTTGACCTTTTTAAATAAAATAAAATTGGTAAATATTGGTGTAACTTGGGGAGATTGTGACAAGTGTGTGAGTGAATAATCCAAATTAAAATTAGCTAAAAAGTTAATTATTTGTGCATGAGGACATGTGTCAATGAAGAAAAATCTATAAAAACAATTTCTAGAGAAGGGAAAAGGATCTGATTTCTGAGCATTGTTATGCTGCCAAATTTTTATTGGAGTGTGTTTTACTTGTGAGTTGGGATACCAAGCTTCTAAAAAGAGTCGAAGCTCTTCCTTGTGAGGCATATCTTGGAGCTAGTATTGTTGGTTTCTTATGTGAGGCCCCTTTGTGGCTCAGGGGGAAGAAGAGTGCCCCTAGCATAGGTTGGGAGGTAGCGGTGAAGTTTCTGTGATAATAAAGTGAAGGAAAGGAAGGAGCGCAAGACTTTGAAGGGCATCTTGATTACGCAACATTCATTGGTTCTGGTATTTTTATATTCTGAATTTTATTCATAGTATTAGTGTAGTTGTATGTTAGAATGATAGGGCCACTGTAGAATCGTTGGAAATCATGAATGCCAATTTTTACAACTACTTTCAAAAAAATTTAGTTCAGAGTTTATAATTTTTAAATTACAATTGTTGCCAAGCAAGTAATAATTACAATGTTTATACTTAAAATTTCATTGTAATTCAAGACATTTTCTGCTCTCAAATTTGGGATGGCTTGATCCTCATTGTGGAATTATAATTTATATTGGGTATGGTCTATGTTCAAAAATTTATACTTTATCCATGTTGAAGTTTGAATGACAGAGTTTTTAGTTGAGATTATTTAGAAATTTAACAATGCATTTTTCGTTGGTAACCCTAGGAGTTAGTTCCAAAATTATATCATGATTTTCTCTAACAAATTTTATTTAAATTGAAATCAATTCATATGATTAGATCTCTGTTGAATCTCATTCTAGATCCAAAACTTTGTATCAATTTCCTGTTAATGCGTATGTCAATTCAATTTCATTGTATTATGGACTCTATTGATTTTTTTTAAATCCGAATCGTTATGAGTTTCTCTGTTAAATACGTTGATAAAACTAGATTTATTAGCAGTGTGGAGTCTCTGTATTTTAGTATTATAAATCCAAAATTTTGGGATCTTGGGATGTTTGTCCGAAGGTTTTCGGGAGTTTAATTTCTTTTAATTCTGGGCATTAGCCCTTTTTCCTTGTCAAGTTAATCATGTGACCATGGGCTAGAAGCTAGTGTTGGCCAAAAGGGTGCTATTCAGAGCTCCAGGACTCCGGTGCTCCAGAGGTATTTCAACTTCAACACTTCTATTCACCTAGAGTGTTATCGGTTGAATTTGGTCATAAGGGAGTTGACTGACAGTTGTAGGTTAACCCTATCCCTCCACCTTTCTTTGTTAAATTTTAATAACTTAATCAAACGGTTGGCGGAGATTCTCCTCACGCAAGAATCTACGGTGGATATCCACTTCGAAAATCTGGCCTTCAGGGTTTTTCTCCGCTTTCACAACTTGAGACTGTTCCACCTAGATCGCCAAACCTCTGAAGGGCTTAGAGATATGACAACTCACACTCCTCCTTATATCATTGTTCATTGTCCGCTTTGGAATTTGAAACTCTGGGAGTTCCTTACTTTTTGTAAACAACAACTCATTTCCTCCAGAGAGACGATCTCACAAACCTATGAAGGACAAAGGCTCATAGTTCTAACGTATATAACGGTCCTCGATCAATTTTTATATCTATGGCTGACCTTCACTCCAAAACTTTGGAATTTCTGGGTTATCTTAATCCTTAGCACCTACACCTTAACATAGCCAGAGAGTCGATTCCCGAATAGATCAGAGATCTACGACCCACATCCTTCCATCAACTAACGAACATGATCTACTCCAGACTTCAGGACTCCGGGAGTTCCTTAACCTTTAACTTCATGACTCTAATTCTGTCGAAGTGTCGAATTACCGAACTGTCGAAGAATGAAGGCTCGTAGATCTAACGGATTGTGATCGATCGCCATATCTACGACAGTACTTCACTTCGAGACTTTAGAGCTTCGAGATTTTCTTAAATCTTAATCTGTTACAAACCAGACTCGTTGAAAAGTCGAACCCTTGAGGATCCAATCATCCTCATCCACTCACCGATCTACGGTGTAGATTCACTCCACGAATTTGGGTTTCAAGGCTCCCTTATTGCAAACATCTCTAGTATGTCAAAGTAACAAAGTCTTAAGGTTTTAGGGTTTAACTAGTGTGCATCTCCTGTCTGATCTAACGGTTATGGGATTTCAAATCCACCCTATTAGATCTCGTCCACTCAAACCTAAAACAAAGGAATTCTCCCCCTAGAGAATTACCCTCGTTATCTCTCATGGAGATTCGTCACTTAGATGACTTGATATCTGGTGCACATGGTGCGGTTTTCTCCTAAGTTCTAGACTTTAAGAGGTCTCTTGTGCACGTACTGTGACTACACTATGTAGTTGCATTGTCTCTCCTAAACTTCGTTCTTCATAAGTTAAGGCCCTCGTGTATCTTGATTGGTCTTTGTGTTCGCCTGGCGTTGTTTATCCTGAGCTTTGTACTTCACAAGGTCCTTATGCGTAGCTCTTGCTTTGGCACTAGGCAGACCTTGTTCTATGACTCCTAGAAGAGAAATTTGGATCCAAAAACAAATTTAGTTTCTCTTTTTCAGAAACAGACAAGCACATGGACACGAATTTTACTTACCTCAGTATCTTTTTGTTGGACAACTGAGAGGGGGGGCGGTGAATCAATTGTTACCGTGCTTAAAAAATTATGCTTATTTTAAACCCTTTAGAATGGCATTTAATGATAGTCACAATAATGCAGGGAAGTAAGCAATAGAACATTCAGCATCAGTCACACATATGAGATACACAGAGACAAATATTTCCTGAGGAAACCCATCAAGGGTAAAAACCTCTTCTTCTTTATATGATAAGTAATCTTTACATTCTTTACATTATCATACATATGAGCACCGACTCATAATGAGGCTGCAACCTCTGTTTTGCAAGCTGCTACTTGCTGAGAGCACCAACTCTCTGGTTTCTCTAGCACCAACTAGAAGGAAGCACCAACTCCCTAGTTTATCTAGCACCAACTCCCTGGTTTCTCTAGAACCAATTAGAAGGAAGCACCAACTCCCTGGTTTCTTTAGCACCAACTAGAAGGAAGCACCAACTCCCTGGTTTCTCTAGCACCAACTAGAGGGAAGCACCAACTCCCCAGGTGTTCCAACACCAACTAGATGGAAGCACCAACTTCCATTCATACAGGCACCAACCTGCATAACAGAGAACAACAGTTCTCCCTAGCACCACCCTGCCACCCTGGTTTCTCTAGTTGCAACCAGATGGAAGCTACAACTCCCTGTGTTCAAGAACCCACTTGACCCTCTAAGGACAATAATCCTCCCTAGCACCTCCCTACCACCCTGAAATATAAATCTTTGCTATGATGACTTATTATAGTGATATAAGGTTCTTCAATGGCTTATCGGTCTCATCATTGTTCTGCTACACTGTGTTGCTCTGTCTGCATCAGTGTCTTCTACACACTCCTTGGGATTTCTGTTCTTTTTCCTTTTATGCTCTCTATACCATGTCCCTTCAATGCACTATTCCCCTTCTGTGCATTGTTGTTGCTGCACACTCCTCCTTTTACAGTCATGAATCCCTCACCACAACAACAACCCGTCTTTTCTTTGTTTTGCATACTTATAGTCTCTATGCACCTTTTGCATGCTCTCTCGCCATGCTTCTCCATCCTCTGCATGTCGAGTGCTCTGCCTTTTCATCATGGAAACTCTTCAGCTTCTCTGTTTGTTAAGCCCATCTGTCCATCATCACTGGGTGTCATGATCAAATTCCTTCGCATCGCCAGCAGTTGAGATTATTCATCTTCCGTTGTCGTCAACCTCAACCTCTTTATCGTAGTTAACAACTCCAACGCTCTTCCAACTGTCAATAGCCTCCACGAACAGTCTTTTCTCCTACTGGAAGATTCCTTGTGACCCTTCATTTCCTCTGGAAATCACACAGAAGTCTCTTTGAGTCCTCTGGCAGAAACCATTAGTGGTTTCTAGCAGTTACACTGAGAAGTGCTACAGTGGCCCTCCGATCTTCTTTAGTTTCATCTGCACCGTTGGATTAACTTCTCTAAATATTGCATTCATTTCGGCATTCTTCTCTTCGGCATTTCGGGATCAGTGTGGTGGAGGATTTTAGTACTCTCCATTTCCTGACCCCCGAAACTTTGAAAACGAGCTTGTCTTCACTAACTCCTTCCCCTATCTTCCGCCGATGTGACCAACGGCTATGACCTCGGGCTGAGCCTAAACTTGTTTCGCATTTCGGCATTTCAGCAATCCTGTTGTTAGGTTTCTCAAATTTCCAAGTCACAGTCCTCGAAACTCCGAAATAGGATCTTAATTCTTTGACAATGTGACCAAAGGTTGTGAACACAACCTTAGTCGAAACTGCATTTCGCAATTTCGTGTTTCGGCATTTCGGCACTTCGACACTCTTGGTGGTGAAGTGTTTCGACACTTCAACTCCCCGTATCCAGAACTCTGAAATGGAGTTAGATCAATGGTCTGGTACTCCAGCATTTTTCATTTCGGCGAATCGTCATTTCAGTATTCCTGTGGTGAAAGACCTTGACATCTCCAACTCCCGGTATCCGACCCTCCGGTATGTAGTCTGTGACATTTCGCAACTTCGGGTTTCACAATTTCAGGACTCCTATGATGAAGAGTATTCACTCTTGACTCCTCCTACTCCCGATATCCGAAACTCCAGTATGGAGTCTTTATCATTTCATGACTTCGGGACTCTTTATGATGGGAGTCTTTGTCATTTCCATCTCCCGGTATCCAATACTTCGAAATGGATTCGGATCAACGGTCCATGATCACCTCGAACCAATGGCTCAGATCATTTCGCCATTTCGCATTTCACGATTTCGGGACTCATGTTGATGAGAGTCTCTGACATCTCCATCTCCTGGTAACCGAAATCCTGGTATTCAATACTTCGAGTGGTGTGCCTGTTTCGGGTTTTCGGAATTTCACAATTCGACACTTCGAGACTCCTGATGATGAGAGTCCGTGACATTTCCATCTCCCGGTATCCGATACTCCGAAATGGATTCGGATGAACATCACATCGACGTTTCAAATTTTGCGATTTCGGGACTCCTGTAGTTAGAGTCCTTGACATCTCCATCTCCCGGTATCCAATACTCTGAAATGGAGTCTGATTAACATCACATCGACGTTTCACATTTCGCGACTTCAGGACTCCTGTAGTGAGAGTCCTTGACATCTCCAACTCCCGGTATCCAAAATCCCAGTAGCCGAAATGGAGTTTGACCAACACTTTGATCTTGCCATTCGATCATCGTTGCGCTGCTGGTCTTCCTTTCCTGCTTGTTTGCCATCAAATGAACAAGCACACCTTCGCACTGCGTTCGACTCTATGCTAATTCCTCCTGAGCTTACTTTGTTCTTGTTTTTCCATCGATGCATACTCTGATCTTGCCATCAATGACAAGAATACTCTGCCCGTTAAACATGCCAACAATCCTCTGCACTATCAATCGATGATCTTATCGAGCTTGTTTTGTTGTGTCTTCCAAAACTACTTCTGGTGCCCGCCTGGCACATTATACCTATACTCGAGCCATCATCGTTGTTGTACTTTCTTGTACACATGCCATCGTTGCTACTGTTCTTGCCATCAATGACAAGCATACACTGCATGTAAAGCATGCTAACAATCTCCTCCTTTGGCATTGATGGCAACAAATGCACCCGAACCTGTTCTTTTTCTCCCCCTTTGACATCAATGTCAAAGAAAACACGCTCCCCCTGAGCTGTTGCATTATTTTTCAGAGGTATCAGATATTCAATCAATACAAACTCCCCCTAACAAGATGGACTCTCTTATTTGAGGCCTGCAGAGTATTTGTATCTAAACCAGAGTCTTCTCTTTCTGATTCTTGGACCTGTTAATCTTCAGCTTCCACTATATCCTCTATTGAATACTCAAAATTGCTCACCTCTCTTACTAGGACTCCTTCATCAACCTTTTCTTCTCATAACTGGATGACTCCCCCTGTCACTATTCTCTCTCTGCTTCTGACTGTTTTCCTCCTTTGTTTCCAAAAGGTTAGCTTTCCCTAACAAGGTCTTTCCTCTTGTTATCTCTACAAGATGTCATCTATATCATTTTGTAAAACAAAATGTTGTTGTTGAAGATGTTGTTGTCCTACTGGCACACTACGTAATTGTAGCTCGTACTTTTCAAGCAACCCTTAGATCCCCCCATTAATTCTCATCGATCTCTATCACTGCAATTTTCATTTATCTTCCATGATGCATACAATCCAAGGCTTTTATGACCATATTCAATCACAAGAAAAGACTGCTACACCCACTCTCATTCCTTCTTTTCTTTCTCACAAATGAAGGACCTGTATCAGGTTTCTTAGGAGTATTGATTTCTTCATTGTTCTATCCAATACCAGATTTTTTCATTTGGTGATCTCTGACTATCCAAGATCTTATCCATGGTCATGGAGCTATTTAAGAGATTTCATTGGGTGTTTTCCTTCTCATCCTTCAAGACTTATGCTTCCAGCTTATGACATGGTTCTTCTCCTATTTCATCCATGGGGTAAATGCTAACTGAACATGCTTTTATTGTATCTGAATATTCTTCTTTACTTGAAGGGGAGGATTCAATATTAACATCATTAATTGTCCTTATACCTTTATTCACCACTTGTCCTGAGTTTACATTTACCTTACTCTCTTTGGACGTGAGCACCTCTTCACTACCTCTGTCACATTTTTTACTTGTATTGAGCAAATTATGTTTCAGATCATCCACAAGCATATCGTACTGGGTATCTCCTTTGTCATTACCCAAACTCACCATCCCTCTTTCCTTGATTTTACCTGGTCCATCATTTTCAAGGATCGCATTTCTTGTTTTGCTTTTACTTATGGACAGTAGCTTATCCTTGTCTCCAGTCATGTGCTTGGAACATTCACCATCCATATTCCTAGAGGCCTTTTGTTTTTGAGTTGAGGGTGTTTGACCACATTTTTCATTATCTTTCCTTTTCCGTGTGCTGGCCATTCTATCTAAGAACTTTATCCTAGGATCTTCTTTGTAATTCTTCAGATGGCAGTTTGCAGCGTTGTGGCCAAAGTTGTGACACTTATAGCATTCAATCTCATTGTTCAATAGGTCAAAGTTATTGTTGCAGAGTTGTCTACTCATTGACTGTTTATTATTTCTTGACCTCCTCAGTTGCATGTCTCTAGACTTAGTTTGGAAATTTGCAATCTGTGATGTTTTGTTACTTGGTTGTATCATTCTTTGTTGTGGCAGATATTTATTCCTTTGAAATCTTAATTGCTCATGTCTAAGTCTTAAGGAATAATTTGCAGCTTTGTGACCAAAATTATAACAGTAGAAACAATATCCATAGAAAAATTCTTTGTACCTGGAAAATGGTTGTCTTCTTTGAGAAAATCGATTTATTTCATGTTGATGATGTATTTAAGAAGGGAGTGCATTATTTCTTTGTTCTACAAATTCAATCCTGGCACCTTTTTCTTTACTCGTCCTGGGCGGCTGAATGTCTTCCTTTGTTTCTACAGGTTTGTTGTTGTCATTGGTTGTAGATTTGACAAACTTGATGGATTCTTTGTTTCTTGGCTGATCACTACTTGATCCCTCTTCATAACCCAAACCAGTTTTCATCTTTGGATTCCTTTGCTGATTCAGAATGCTGGCTAATCCTTCTAAGGCTTTGATACTTGATAGATTCTGATGATACAAGGCTTGAAACTTCTCCAACTCTTTCCTTGTTTTCACTACTTCTTCTTCAAAGGCTTCAGATCTTGCCTTCTTTTCTAATAACTGTTGTTTCATAATGTTCTCTATTTTCTTTGCCTCTTCTAATTCCACTTTTAGCAGGGAAAAGTCTTCATTAGGTTGTTTATTGTCTTCCTTGAATTGTATCAACAATTGTTTTTGCTTTCTATTTTTAATTCTGAGTTTGTCAATCTCTTCCAGTGCACTGATCAGTTCTCCTTCCAAATCAACCACAGCTTCTTCATCATTATCATCACTACCTGTGCTTTTATTATCATAATCCTCTTTGGCCATAAGCATGAATTCATTTACCTTATCTTCACAGGAAGAGTCACTATCGGTGTCTTCTCAGGAGTTATCATTATTTACACATAAACTTTTCTTTTTATCAAATCTTTTGGATTTGTACTTCTCTTCACCTTCAGATTTATGATCATGTTTCTTGTGTGGACATTTATTTGCAAAATGATCTATCTTACCACAGTTGAAACATTTGAAGGGCAGCTTACCTTGGTACTTTCCTGATCCTTTCTTTAGTCTTCTCACGAATTTTTCTTCAATTTCATCAAGCTCAGAATCTTCATTCTTATCTGCTTTAAATGATGCTTCTCTAGAGGTGGGTTTATCTATAAATATCCTCATTTCATATGCAGTCAACGTTCCTAGAAGTTGATCAAAAGCCAAAGTCTTTATATCATTAAGTAACCTATAAATTCTAAAAAGTAACCTATAAATTGTTGTTTTGTTTCCAATGTATAGAAATGCATAACAATCCTCGACATTGGAAACCTAGAGTTTTCTCAAGCACAAAGAGGAGAAAGATCTTTTGGATCTATGCCTCTATCAGTGCTAAGGGTGGTGGGAAATAATGACTTCCTCCATTTTTCATTTAGACCATGTGGATTTTTTAGTACTTTGGGACCTAGTTTCCATTTTGTACTTTAGGAATGAGTTACAATTATGTACTTCTAGACACGAAGACACATTTTCTAACTAAATGTACATTTGAAAATTTTATATGTGTTATGATGTGTTAAATACATTAATAAGTTATGATGTGTTATTCTGTTGTATCCTCTATGCATTTTATCATTCGTGATACATATGCTAATGCTTGGTTGATAAATCTACTTAATTATATTATGATGTGCAAAGGTTTGTTAGCGTTGATTTCTATGTTGGTTATATACATTATCATACATTATCACATGATGACATTCTTGAATCCTTGAGGAGACAAAAACCAAAAGTATGTGGTATTATGGAAAATATCTTGATTATGTATAAGAGTTCTACAATTCAAGTGCCATATCAATTATTGGTTTTGATGCTTGAGGTCCATTATTAGATATGTTTTCTACTTTTATACAAGGGCCCATTGCACTCTCGCAGTGATACTTTTGTACTTAGCAACCCCATTAACTTATTTGTGCAGTGTATTGATACTTTTGTACTTAGCAGCCCCATTAGCTTATTTTTGGTCATTTTTTGGACACTAATAAAATTATCTTATCTTATCATCTTCTTAGTGGTCAGATTGGGATACTAACTTGAAAGAATATGAACCCTGCTTGTGGTTATGATTGGAAAAGTTTCAATCCAAGATAATTAGAACATGAAAAATATGCCTCTCATATCACGTAAGCAAAGTAAACTAAGGTTCCCAACAAGCAATATTTTTTTTCAATTGGACCCAAGAAATGCCATTTTGTTTTAGGAAATTTCAAGGTGATGTTACCCAATGTTTCTTTCCTAATGATACATAGGGGAAAATGAACCAGAAAGGAAAAAAAGAAAGAAGAATACAAAAAAAAATTGAACATGTTCCAAATTTTCTGAATTTTACTTCGCCTTTCAAAGGCTACTAAGTGCCATATTTTAATGGATACCAATTATATTGGCATGTGAGGAACATTAGAGAGCATAGAAATATATTGAGTGAGGAAAGCATAATAGTTTGGCCTCCATGAAGGAAAAAGATCTAGTTTACTTCCATTGAAAATTTTGAAAGCATAATAGTTTTACCTCCATGAACTCAAAAGATATAGTCTACTTCCATTGGAAATTTTTCCTTATTGAAATTTTTACCTTATCTCTCAAAATAAATATCTAGCTACACAAAAAGGCTTCCAAAGGATTAGAATGTGTATCCATATGAATAGAATGTGTGTGGTAAGGTTGGAATCAGGGATGATTTTAAGGATGGAAATTTATTTTAAAATGTAGAAACCTTGGCGAATCTTACTAATCATTCATATGCCAACTATAAATGTTTGGCGATATTTTTGTAAAACTATTCAAATTTCTATGGATTTTATGTATTTTGTATAAAAATTTTGTGATTTTTAAGGTAAAATAATTTTATCCTATAGAATTTGGGCGAATCATTTTTAGAATGGCGAATCTTGTTTTGGGAGAAACCATGGAAAATTAGCCCATGAGTGAAATTTAGCCCCTAAAATCATCCTTGTTTGGAATATGCATAGAATTCTATGGAGCTGTTCAATTGTGTCAATGGCCTCCACAAGGTGTTAGCATGTGACTAATATTTATCATGTACAATTGGGTCTCAACTATAGACTAATTGATGTAACTGTTATTGCTTATGTATCAATGCATAAATACCACTTTAAACTATGCAAGAGATTGATCAATGCAAGATGTGCACCAATTGTGTCTCCAAATTATACAAGAATGTTGTTCACTCCAATGTGCAATCCTATAGTGTCTTTGGTTTTCTCAAATTGTTTTTGTTTTCAAATCAATTATGGTGGAAATTTGAAAGATTCAAATACATGTTAATGATTAAAATCATAACCCAAAAACACAAGTATAACATTTTTCTTGAATTGTTTTTTGTTTCAAATCAATTATGGTGGCAATTGGAAGGATATAAATACATTTTAATGATTAAAATCATAACCCAAACAACACAAGTATAAAATTTATAGTTCACAATAACTACATATAATCTAATACAAGGATAAAGTGCATGGATTCAATATAAGCATACCCTATATTGACCCTAAAAACTACATATAATTTTATTTTGATTTCTAATTTGGTTGTATTGATCTTATATTTATAAACCTTGTTGTAGAATCCATAGTTAGACTTCTTCATGCCTTGATTTCGTCACTTGTTGGAAAAGTATCACAAATAGTTTGAGTAGTGGGGTCATATAAATATGTTCTTTATTCTACTACAATCGAACCAGTCCTATAAACACTATAAACAACTAAAATATTGCACTAGATCCCAGTTTCAATACAAATGACGTGGTACAATAATGATTTCTTGCAAGTTATACAAGTAATAGAAAAATATAAAGTGACATAAAGATTTAGGAAATAAGAGATCACGAAATAATCTCAAACCAATCGTGGCTCACTTAACATGTAACAATGAACATGAAAAAATAGTAAATGAATTTATAATGAACATATGCATTACACAAATGTCGTCAAGGTAGAATACCAAAAAATAACCAAGGTGGGGGTGAATGAAATAATGGATGAGGCACATAAATCTGGCAAGGGTGTTGGATAGGATTAAAGGCATTACACACTAGTGAGAAAGGTCAGATTGTATTTCAAATGCTATTTTCCAACTATCGAAAGGCTTCATTTGAACTCGGACATATTCAGAGGTTAAATCAATATTGGTACAATATCGGGAATTATTGAGGTAATTCTAAGAAACTCCTTAATGTAGGGCATTGGATGGAAATTCTTGACTATTATTATATTTAGGTCCCTTTAATTAATGACCACATGCCATTCATTTTTTTCTTTCTTGTAATGATTAATGTCAATGAGTTACATGGAGAGGTGAGGTGATGGGATGGATATAACACTCAAGAAGTTTTTGAATTTGGGCCTCAATATATATTGCCTTCATGTGATAGAGGAAATATGTATGAGTGATAAGTAGAGGCTATCCTATGATAATATTAATGGAGGGTTAATGGGGTGTAGTAGGGAGGTAACACAGGATTCATCAAATACAATAGTGTATGAGTATAAAAAGGGTTTCATACTCGAAAATGTGTGATGAGAAGTATTTTCATCCTCAACTGTAGCAATTACACAAAGCATTAGGATCCTACTAGTGCTGACTTGTTTGAAAGTAGTTTTTTTGGATAGAAAATGGGGTGACTATGAAATTGGGAGTGCTAAAATGGATGTTAATTTGTATTTATTATTTTCCTTGGTGAGGATGTAAGTGTTAAGTCTATTATTATATTGTGCATACCAATTGTGTTCATAGGGACAACCCAATATAAGGTCAAAATAGTCTAGGGGTGTGACATCATGACATTCTATAATTCTATCAAAAGTGAAAACCAGAATGCCTAATAGGTGCACCCCAGCCTCTTACTTATACATGGGTGCACCTAAGCTGGTTTCTGAACTTGATTTGACAATACTGGTCTAGGGACATCTGTCTTTGAACTTTCATATCCAAGCTGTAGTATTCCCTGGTACTCCTGGCTAATTGTGCCACAAAATCTTCAACCTGTTCATGCTGCTCTTTCTCATATGTAAACATGGGCATGTATGGTATGGAGTTAGCTCTTTTACCTGAGTGTTGGCCTAGTGGTTCATTTTTGAACACTGGAATGTATGGCCTATGATTGGTCCTGCTACCCATCTGCCCATGGAATGTGCCACCTCCAAGACTTCCTTCGGATCATGGTGCTTTCTCTGGGTTATATCTGTCTTCTTCATGGGTTCCACCGGACCCTCCAGCCTCCTTATTCCCATACGTATCAGGATCTTTTCCTCGATGGGTTACTTGCATCAGAAGGTCAGTTATCCTAGTTTGGTTCTTGTTCATTTTTTGTAGATTCTCATCAAATTTCTTCAAGGTTTCAGAAATTTCGGCCTGTCCCCTTCTTTTGGTTTCCTGATACTCATCCAACTGTCGGACCAATGTGCTTTCTGTGCGGTTCATGTTTTGTTGGAACTTATCAAATTCATTTATTAAGAGAGCCAATCCTTGAGGCTCATGGTCGTCTCCTGACCCTTCCATTTCTCCCTCTATTTCACCGTTGTTTTTCTTCCTCCGGCCCATAACAATTCCCTTGTACTTCTGCATGCACCGATCTCTCCATAGGTTTGGAGGATCAAGGCTCTGATACCACTGTAATGATCCCAAGCCAAATTCTTTCTTGGAATCACTAACTACTACTAATTTATTGAGTTATTAAGT
>ML778421.1:671749-682213 GCA_009831015.1 Picea engelmannii
CACCCTAATAAATATGCCAACTGATAGATCGGGTGATGGTAAGAATAACCCAGGTGCCTGAATCTCCAAGATCCCTCTCAATCTCCATAGATCTGAATTTCCCACTGAATGGGGTGCCCCACCGGATGACTGAAACCCTAGCTGGTTCGGCCCTGATGAAGGAGGTCTCCAAATGCTCTGAAACTCTCCAAGAATATAGATCGGTCGATGGTAAGAATAACCCAGATGCATGAATCTCCAAGATCCCTTTCAATCTCCGTAGATCTGAATTTCCCACTGAATGGGGTGCCCCACTAGATGAATGAAACCCTAGCTGGTTTGGCCCTGATGAAGCAGGCCTCCAAATGCTCTGAAACTCTCCAAGAATATAGATCGGGCTATGAGAATCCCATGGGAGAAGTTTCGGACTCAGATCTCAAGAAGATCTCCCTAGATCTAAGTTTTACTGAATTACAGGACGTCCCCTATGGCTCCAAGACGTCCCAATCTGCAGACAAATGTAGAATGATGATAACCCTCCAGAAAAAAACTCAAACTGATGATCCTTCCCCTTCTGAAGAACTAGATGGCGATGGGTTGAGACTAGAATGGTGTGGAGGAGTATTTCATCCCCGAGACCAAGTTGCAGAACAAGGTGAGTGGATATTTCACCACTGAGTTGCTCACAAGGGTTTGTACAGCAAACCCCCAAACTGAATGCTCAAGAGCAATAGAAAATGCTAATCCAAAACCAGAATGCCTAATAGGTGCACCCCAGCCTCTTACTTATACTTTTCCTTCTAATTCTCTATTGAGTTAGGTTGACTCCCGGGGTTAATCTTCTATTCTTCTGTTGAGTTATCTTTTACTCCTTTTCCTTTTCCTTTCTTAAGTCAACTTAAAAATATAACTTTTAACTTCTTGACTTTTCCCCCCTTTAGTGTGAGACTATGACCTAGTGGGGGTGCCCAGGCCACTGAGTCTCCTCATTACCTCTCTAAGAGGTGGGGTACATTACAATATCCAATTTTGATTGTATTCAATCCCACGGGCTTTCAAGGAATCATAAATTTTATCAAAACAATGTTGTACAAAATCAGTATCATGTGTACAACCATCACTTATATAAAAGTGATATTATTTAATGACATGTTGATTGTCATTGATGATTTCTATGTTATCAAAACTCTATTGAGCATGTCTATATAGAACATGGACATGTATAAAGACTTGATGGGAATGATAATATTCACTCTATCTTCCTTTTTGTGCAGCGAATGTGTAATTCTCTACAAAATCAACTACTGAAAAAATCGTCCCATGTGGAAACAACTTCACGGGATTGTTTGAATTGTAGGTTTTTCCATCGAACTCTATGTGAATTCTTGGTCTATTTATAAATTTCATTTACAAACTTCTTCAAAAAATCCATAACACATATCATATCCTCTTGCAAATCAATCGTTTTGGAAATAACATTTGAAGAATTTGTAATAGTAACATTAATATGTTCATATCTTTTCCAACTGATCATTATATTGACCAAGGATTGATCATTCATATAAATAGGATACTTGGAGTGAAATAAAGCTAGATTTACAGAACAATCACATTTCTTTCCACCAACACTTTGTTTTTGGTAAAATAATTCATCACCTTCTCTTTCACATAGAATTTGGGATATAAAGGCACGAATTGTGGAACGAGGAGGTGAACTTGTACAAAATGTTTTACCAAAATCAATAAAATTGTCGTAATATAACTCAAATTACACATGATAACGACAACAACAAGTGTCAGGAATGGTGATGGGTTTAACGTACCATGGTTTTTGTTTGCACAAATGTATTGATGGACATTTTAACTTGGTTGTGCTTCTCTTTGAACTTATTGAACAATTCTATTTGTGTCATTTCCAATATATGTTTTTCATGGGATTCATATAGATTTCGTGTTATTCTTCGTTACAACACATCACTTACATTTGGTGAAACACGAGAATTTTCCAACCAACATTCATGGGCCATAGTTTTCATTTTCTGCAAGTTTATCTTTGTGAGGTTGTCTACAAATAACTGTCCAACAAGCAAGTTCATAATTTGCATCTATTTGCAATCGAAATTTTCTATGTTTTTACAGTTTTTTTCTTCAGGTTCCCGTCGCTTTTTCCATTTGTTGTTTCAAACGGTCTTTTATATTGTTAGATGAAACAATTATTTTTTGTATTACTCTACGTGCAACACTGGCATCTTTTTTTTCTAGACTTTCCAAGATATTTTAATGCATCTGTTATATTTTCAAAAACAATATGTTTCACCTTTCTATATTTTGTCAAATTTTTAATACCCAATAATGATTTAGCTTCTTTTAACTTTTTCAACCTTATCATACCTCTTAAAATTTGATCTTGTGTTGATACTGATTCATTTTTGAAAAATTTATCATAAATTGTTTCAACACGATATCATATAACAAGGTCATGTTTTTTCTCCAAATTTGTCAGTATCAACATTTTCTAACATTTCATCATCAATATTGATATCCCCTTCATATATTTCAATACAATTTAGAAACATAAATTAAATCTATTAAAATTTAAAACACTTGAAATTAACAAAGACTCAATTTTCTAAGTTGTAAACATAAAAAATTCAAATAAATGTTGTATAAAAAATATAAAAATGTAAACTAGACATTAAAAAACTAAACGAGCAATCATAAATTAATTAAAATATACAAGTGTTCATCTCGCATATGTGTGTGTGTGTGTGTGGACTTCTACTTCATATCTAACTTCAACAATGTTATGAGGAAAATCTATTTATGCTTTCTGCAAAACATTTTCCAAATTAAATTGATTATATTAGAAAATATTTTTTTGAATTCTAAACATTATCTATAATGTGTATTCATATACATGGCTCCATTTCTTCTTGTTGAACATCAAGATGAAAATCTCTAATTACATTATCATCACTTCTTCATTCATGTGTTCCTTCGACAGTTCATTATGACGAGTATCATCTTCACTATGATTATATTTTCTCTTGCGCTCCCTTTTATTGCTCATGATTATTCAAGTTGTAAAGGTTTTCAAAAATTAAACATTTTATAACAAAAAATATAATTTCAAACATCAAACGTTAAAGCTCAAAAATAATTTTTTTTAAAGAAATAAAAAAATATATATATTTTATAATCATATCTTAAAAAACTTGGAAAAAAATTGCTCAATAAACCAAGTTGATTTAAAATAAATTTTCGATAAAAAGTTGATTTTAAGCACAAGTTAAAAAAAAATTGATCTTGAAATTTTTTTCTTGAGAAAACCTTATTTATGACAAAAATTATTCAAAACCAATATTGACTTTGAAATGAATTGTTTAAGAAAACTTACATTCAAAAAAAGTCTCTTTGATATAGGAAGAAATTGTTTATGAAAACCTCCACTTTCAAAAACATTGTTGAAGATCTTCAATTTAGAAAATGTTGCCCGAATAAGTGAAAAATAGCGAAACTGTTGCGCTGATAAAGTGGAAATAGTGAAAATGTTGCCCCCCCAAAAAAAAAAATCTGAAAATGCAGAGTGAGATTGTTTCACAAATGTGTTAAAAGCATTTCAGTTGAAAGAATTTATATCTTTTCACGCCAAATCGTTATGTCCCGCCATTTTGTTTTGGCCAACGAATGTTTGATTTTCAACTTTTTGTCCAAAAAGATGTTTTCAACCGAAATTTATTTTTTCCATCAAAGCTAACTTTCGATCGAAAACACCAACTTTCGGCCAAACTATTAGTTCGACAAAAAACTTGCACCTATGTCACTTTTCAGAAAACTGTCACTTCTTTTTAGCTTAGTCCAACTTTGGAAGGAGAATACTCCTTAAAATATTGTGTGTCTAGTTTTGGAGCTAATACAAACATTTTTAGAATTAAATTGACTTTCATTTGATACAATGTGTATTCAATTTAATTGTTTTTTAGTATTTCTAATTAATTTTATAAAAAATGTCTGCATATTATTTTTAGATGACATAATGATTCAGTAAAATGAAAAATCAATATCTGCAATAATACACTGTCGAAAATTATGGCAAATTTATATTACATAACCTTTCATTGTCCTTTTCAAAAGGGTATTTTTATATTCTACTTTTAAGTCAAAATTAAGGAGCATACATGGAGTCTCACTAAACATGTTTAAAATCTGCAACTTTTTCAGATTGGTCAAATTCAAAAAATTGTAGTAATTATAATATTCATCCGTTAAATTCAAAACTATAGTCATACTTTAATAGAGTTTGTTTAGATTGTTGCAAAATATTTTGTTTCTCATAAACAAAAGTTTAAAAAGGATTACATTCACGTCTGAAAACATTACTCATTATCAGTCCCTTAATTTTTAAGGAACATACTATCAAACAATCGCTAAATTGACATATCAAATGTCAATAAACAAATTTCAAAAAATAGTCAATAGAAAGCTAACAAAATTCATGATAATTTTTTTTTTTACTATAAAGTGAAATTCTAAATAAAAAAATACTTTTGTTTACTGGAAGTTGAAAAACTTATGAAAATATATTTTATTTTTTCAATAAACAAGGCAAATAAACACCCAAATTCATGATTTTACCCAAACAAACCCTTTAGAATCTAACCAAATGCTCAATTGGATTTAGTCATGATTTCCCCATACATGATTTTAGGGGCTAAATTTCTCAAATGGGCTAATTTTCCATGGTTTTTCCCAAAAAACGATTCGTTAATTTCTGCTTTTTTTTTTTTTTAAATCGATTCACCCAAATTCCATTGAATAAAATTATTTTACCTTAAAAATCACCAATATTTGATAGAAGCTATATTAAATCCTTAGAAATTTCAATATGTTTAGAAAACTATCGCCAAACATTTTACATTTTGCATATTAAGGACTAGTAAGATTAGCCCATGTTTCTACATTTTAATATAAATTCCCATCCTTAAAATTATCCCTGGATTTCCCCTATTGCACACTTGTCCTAATGAGAAAACCCCCCTCCCTTATGGATGAACAAGATATTGAAGGTGAAGGAAATCCTCACCTAACCTTGGTACTTTATGTTCATAAGGATGATATGCTTTTCAAAGTAAAAAAATAAGTCTGCCTAAACCAAGGATTAAATGCTTTAAGGGATCAAAGGTTATGTATTTTCCTTATATATGAGATTGTTTATTAGAATTAGGTTGGAATGTAGACATGTAAATTTGGTGGATAAAGAGGCGATTCAAGTATGAATGAAATTATTACAAGTTGAAGTATTATGTGAAGATAAGTCGTGTCAATCCCAGGGTGTGTGAAAGAATGCTTACCATATTTCAAGGATGGAAAGAAATAAATCGAAAGTGATGAAGATGCATTTCAACTAAAGAACCATGATATCTAAATTTTATCACCAATAGACCTATTGGCAAAATGAATAGGTTTTCATCTAAAAAATACTATTCTCCATTTTTTCATATTTCTAGAGCTAAATTGGCAATGGCCTAACTTGTTGAAAACACACACTGACACTGAGAAGGGGGGGGGGGTGAATCAGTGTCTAGAACTTTTGGATACTTTTCACACTTTCATAGATTAACTAAATTAACTGAATAATATATGTGTAGTTCAATTAATTATTCATAAACATGTATAACACAAATTGTATGTAGTATATACAATATTATTATTTTATTTATTTAACTTGAATGAATACATATAAAATCAATCCTTTAATATCTTCAACTTTAACTGAATATGAGAGATCCAACTCTATAATACAAGACCCAACTTGTACTTCTCAGATCCAACTGAGAAATGAGGAATCCAAACCTCATAACAAGACCCGGCTTGTTGATCTCAGATCCAACTGAGATGTGAGAAATCCAATCCTCATGGCAAGATGCAACTTGTAAACAGGCACCAACCGGATAGAATGAACTTTCATTCACTCACTCCATTATATATATATATATATATATATACACACACACCTTCTTCCCTTCATATTCCTTTACTTATATAGTCCTCCAAAGGGTGCCACTTTGAAAAAATGTGTCCTTTTGGAATGAAACATTGCACCCCTTCATTTAATTAACACAAATGGTTACTTTTATTAATCAATTTGTGTACACCAATTTAGACAACGATTTTCATATGAGGATTCTAGATTGATGGAAACGAATTTTAAAATTCTATGACACGAGGTTTTTGCAGAACATGCCCAATTAGCTGACAGATGAGCAATTTCCCCAGAAATTGTACGTGGTGGTCGGTACATGCGGTTCTTTGAAGACAACTTTCCCATATTTTCCTTTCTTCATCGGATGCCAGATCGAATTCAGTACATATTACCTTTTTGTGAATTTCTAAATCGACCTCCACATATATCCTTTGTTGGTGATTAATTAAACTCAAATTGTAACCATTTTACTTGATGGTTATATTAAAATCAGTTCCCTCTTAGTTGCTAGCCACTAAATATTTGACTTGGTCTCACCCCCTTTTGTATTTGCTTCCTCATTCGACCAACAAACATATTTTTGGTTGACTCAACTAGGAGAAATTTCTACTTGAGTATTTCAATTCTAATCGACCCATCATGCTTCCACCTCAACCCGACTTGTATTTAAGTTTTCTTCGACTTCAACCTTTAGGTTACTTCTTTCTTGGACTGACTCAACTTGGAAGAAAACCGACATGATAAATTCGACTTTGGTCATCTCAATTTGCTTTGGATGACTTGTATTTCTCAACTCAATTTTCCTTCGACTTCGACCTTCAGTTGGTCGACTTGTCTTCGACTCGTCTTGAAATCGACTTAATTATCTTCTCCAACTTCCATCAATCTGCAGGCTTGCAATCAGTCGACTTGTCTTCGACTCATCTTGCAGTCGATCGACTTCTAGATAGTCGACCTTATTGTTGTTTGAATCGACTCGACTTGTGACTCGATGGTGTCAATACTTCCTCACCAAACATCCACCATTGACATTATGTCTCATCTCTGGACTCTTATTCAATTGATATTTTCTTAATCACTTTTAATGAACCATGTCTTATTAACTTCTTTATTTGTGATTTGTATGGATCCATATTGGATTATCCATTTACCCTTTTTATCTGGACAATTTCTTCACAGTTTCTTCTTTTGTGCATGGATGTTAATGACACAATCTCAACCTTATACAATATAGGATGAGTATATGAATCTCATACAATATATTAGTCAATATTATCTTTCTATTGATATTTAAGTCACCTTCATAACATTATGTCCAATATTGATAGTGTTTGACATTCAAGTCACCTTCATAACATTATGTCCAATATTGACAATGCTTGACATTCAAGTCACATTCATAACAATATGTCCAACATTGAAAATGCTTCTCAAACCAATAAATCAATGATACTTCACCTATTTATCAAGTTTGATATCAATGACAACCAAATTTCCAACAATATGCCCCTTTTTTTATTGATGGAAACCTTAGTAAGAAAATCTTGTTTCCCTTGTGAAATGTATTTTGTATTTTTAGTCCTTTGAGCTAACTTTGTTTTACTCTTTATCTCTCCCCCTTTGACAACAATGACAACGGGAATATTTATCTTCTACCCTAAGGTGATACTCCCCCTATCTTTGTCCCATTTATTTTGGATATTGTTTTTATTCATCACAATATTCTACAGACTAATTTGCTTTTGAGAGTTCATCATCATCACCAATGTTTTGTGCACCATAATCTTCTTCATATTCTTCTTTAGAAATTCTTCTTCCTTGAGATTATTCCTCTTCATATGCAAACCTTTGAATTTCACATTCCTTATTAGGAGTTTCATCCATCAGTTTATTGTTATCAATTTCTTCATTTTTAGGTGCAAGATCTTCATCATCTTTCTTTCTTTCTGCATCATATTCTCTTCTCCATATCTTTCCATAAGGCACTTTTTTTTATGAAATTTTATTTTCTACATTTTTCCTTTGAGATTTATCCTCTCTTGTTTTCTTCCAAAGTTCATTAGATTTCCTTCCTGACTTGTATGGATTATTTTTCATGGGTCGTCTTATTGATTTCCTGCAGTCTTTGGATTTGTGCTCAAACTTTTCACAGTTGTAGCATCTCATGCTATGAAAAAACTTTGTTGTGTGCCCAACATAATTGAATCACCAACATCTCATTAAGTTATTGGACCTTCCTCATTTTTTGTTTTCAGGACTCTTGCATTACAATGCTTTGTGACCAAAGTTTTTACAAGAAAATCAATAACCATTGAAGGTGTGTCCATACTCGAGTCTGTTGTGACATGAGAAGTCTACCTTTTGATATGTTTCTTGTTTTTTACTTGTGTAGATTCCTCCTTTAACAAAGTTCATGGTTTGTATTTGGTTTGTGATTGCACTTTTTCCTTTTAAGGAGGAGAATCCTTTCTCATGTTTGTGAATGGTGTTCCACTTGCCACCTTCTTCTTTATTATTATACCCAAGACCAGTTTTGTCATCGATTAGTCTTTGATTGTTCCAGATCTTATCTAGGATGGCTGAGATGTTCTAGAATTTGACAATTGCTTTTGTCTTTTCATTCTTCTTTTTGAGGTTGATAACTTCAAATTCCAACATGTGACATGTTTCTTCCTTTTTAGTCAACTGGATCTTCAAGTCTTCTTCTATTTCCTTAGGTTCTTCAAGTTAAGTCTTTAGAATGATGACTATTTCTTCTGGCTCATCCAAGACTTATGTGCATTTATTGGTTTTTTCATATGTCTTCAACTCTTCTATTTATTTTGTTAGATTAACAACTTTTTTCTTCAATGTTTTGATTTCTTCCTTATTTTCTTGTTGAATCCTTTTGAGTTTGATGAATTCCAGTTTCAGTGTGTGGCACGATTCTTCCTTTTTAGTCAACTGGCTCTTCAGGTTTCTTCACTTTCCTTAGATTCTTGAAGTTGATGCTTTAGACTATTGACCATTTCTTTTCTTTCTTCTAATTATTCTGTGCATTTATTGAGTTTTTCATATGCCTTCAACGTGTTCATTTATTTTGTTAGATCAACAAATTTATTCTTTAATCTATTGATCTCTTGTTCTTTGTATTCTAGCAGGACCTTTTGTTCTTTCTTTTCATGGTTGTGAGATTGATCTAAT
The DNA here is from genome assembly GCA_009831015.1 of Picea engelmannii. Lineage (NCBI taxonomy): Eukaryota > Viridiplantae > Streptophyta > Pinopsida > Pinales > Pinaceae > Picea > Picea engelmannii. Next base: position 680,895 of record ML778421.1, read on the forward strand.
TGTTGTAGTAGCAACATATATTTCTTTTGAAGTTTCTCCAATTCTTATAAAGTGCACATAACTGTGTATTCAAGTTGGTCAAGAACATCCTTAGTAAATTAAATATATAGACCATTTCCTAGTTCCATACTAATCACCTCAAATGTAACTACAACATCAGTCTTGAAATCTAATAGTTTTTCTTTAGTGAATACTGAGGTATTCATCAATTCCTTGATGTAATAGTCTTATATGTTGATGATTGGGGTTTTCATCAATTCTTTGATGGAATTGTCCTCTTTTGTCTTTTGTTCTTTATTCTGATTTGAATTCTCTTTATCTGTATTTTGTTCCTCAATCTGATTGGATTTCTCCATTTCTGAGTTTTGTTATTTAATCTGATTGGATTTCTCTGTTTCTTTGTTTTGTTCTATAAACTGAATGGAATTCTCCATTTATTTGTTTTTTCCTTTATTTTGATAAGAATTCTCTAGCTGGACCCATAGTACTTTAGCAGAGGTGCATTTTCCCATATTTTATTTGACTTGGTTTGACAGTCCATTCTAGATTTCCTTTAATGCTATTGAATTATTTTTCTTTGCTTCTTTTGCAGTTTTGGATTTGTTCTTTGAGGTAGTTGAGTACCAAGGTTAAGATACTAATGAGTCCCAAACTCCAAATCCTCTTCAATTCAAATATATTTTAATTATTTCCCTCCATGAAGAGTAGTTAGTTCCATCAAATAAAGGAGCATCATTTATGGAGAGAGCCATTTGTTCATCCATTTGTGTGTTTAGTAGGATCTTCCTTCCATTGATTAGACTATTTCTCCTTGAAGAAACCTTACTCCAATACAAATTGTTCTCTTCAGAACAATTGAGTGGCTAAAATGTAGTGAAGGAACCTGCTCTGATACCAATTGTTGAAAACACACACTGACACTGAGAGGGGGGGTGAATCAGTGTCTGAAACTTTTGTCTACTTTTCACACTTTCAATGATTAACTAAATTAACTGAATAATATATATGTAGTTAAATTAATTATTCATAAACATGTACAACACAAACTGTATGAAGTATACAAAACATCATTCTTTTGTTTATTTAACTTGAATGAATACATATAAAATCAATCCTTTAATATCTTCAACTTTAACTGAATATGAGAGATCCAACTCTCTAATACAAGACCCAGTTTGTACTTCTCATATCCAACTGAGAAATGAGGAATCCAACCCTCATAACAAGACCCAACTTGTTGATCTCAGATACAACTAATATGTGAGGAATCAAATCCCCATGACAAGACTCAACTTGTAAACAGACACCAACCTGATAGA
>ML778421.1:682495-703638 GCA_009831015.1 Picea engelmannii
TCATATTCATTTACTTATATAGCCCTCCAAAGGGTGCCACTTTGAAACAATGTGTCTTTTTGGAATAAAACATTGCACCCCTTCATTTAATTAACACAAATGGTTGCTTTTATTATTTAATTTCCGTACAACAATTTAGACGATGATTTTCGTATGAAGGTTCTAGAGTGATGGAAACGAATTTTAAAATTCTACGACATGGAGTTTTTGCAGAACATGCCCAATTAGTTGACATATGAACAATTTCCCCATAGCATGTGCGTTGTGTTCGGTACATGTGGTTCTTTGAAGACAACTTGCCCAGATTTTCCTTTCGTCATCAAATGCTAGATTGACTTCAGTACATATTACCTTTTCATGAATTTATAAATCGACCTCCACATATATCCTTTTTTGGTGATTATTTAAACTCAACTTGTAAACATTTTACTTGATGGTTATATTAAAATAGGTTCCCTCGCAGTTGTTAGTCACTAAATATTTGACTTGGTCTCACCCTTTTTCATATTTTCTTCCTCATTCGACCGACAAACATATTTTTTGTCAACTCAACTAGGATAAATTTCAACTTGAGTATTTCAATTCTAGTCAACCCATATTTCTTTAGCCTCGACCTGACTTGTATTTAATTTTTCTTCGACCAACTCGACTTGGAAGAAAACTGACTTTAGAAATTCGACTTTGGTCATCTCGACTTTCTTTGGCTGACTTGTATTTCCCGACTCAATTTTCCTTCGACTTTGACCTTCAGTTGGTCGACTTGTCTTAGAATCATCTTAAAATCGATCGAATTGTCTTCTCCAACTTCCATCAATATGCAGGCTTGTAGTTGGTCAACTTGTCTTTGACTCATCTTGCAATCGATTGACTTCCAGATAGTCGACCTTATTATTGTTTGAATCGACTCGACTTGTGACTCAATGGTGTCAATGCTTCCTGACCAAGCATCCACCATTGACATTCTGTCTCATCTTTGGACTCTTCTTCAATTTATATTTTATGAATCACTTTTAATGAACCATGTCTTATTAACTTCTTTATTTATGATTTGTATGGATTCATATTGGATTATCCATTTACCCTTTTTATCTGGACAGTTTCTTCTTTTGTGCATGGATGGTAATGACACAATCTCAACCATATGCAATATAGTATGAGTATATCAAGGTCATACAATATATTAGGGAATATTATATTTTTATTGATATTCAAGTCACCTTCATGACATTATGTCCAATATCGACAATGCTTGACATTCAAGTCACCTTCATAACAATATGTCCAATATTGAAAATTCTTCTCAAACCAATCAATCAATGATACTTCACCTATTTATCAAGGTTGACATCTATGAAAACAAAATTTCCAACATATATGACACTTCTATAGAGGACATCAATCTAGATGTCCAACAAAAAAAAAATCTCCATTAGAGTTTGTATCCTCCTATTATGGCGAAGATAGGAAATTGGCTCATGTGGGTTTTTTTCAACTTACTTATCATGACACATGTCTCATGTTGTTGTGGATTTGGTGTCCACCTGGTGCCTATGTGTCATCCTCTGGTATTTACATGCCATCCTCTTGGTCACTTTATGTGCCAATTAAAAACATTAAGAGAAGAAATTATAGATATTACTCAAATATATTGCTGAAAGAAATAGAAATGCAAACACAATAGACAATATGAACTAGAATATTATAACTTTATTGATATGCAACCAATGTTCACTTGTCCCTTCAATTTGGAAAACTCCAATAGAGAAAAGCTCATATTACAATTATTTACAAACATATTTTACAATGCTTCTACATCTTTATATAGTACTTTCTATCTACTAAAAACATTCTAGAGAAGCAAATTTCTAGTAGGAAGAAACTTCTAGTAAGCCTTCTTCCAATAATTGTGTTCACACTAATACATGGGCCTTATTAAGTAGTGATGGCCTTCATACATAGAAATACATAGTAATCTATCTACTTAGGGGGTTAGGGAAGTTAAGACCCTCACATGTGTTGGATAGGTGTTTTGGATAAGTTTTGGTATATGCGCCAAAATAATTCAAAGAATAAAATGCAATCATAAGATGGACCTGAGCGTGTGACGGGAGCGGACTTTAAGGATTCAAAGCACACGATAGCAGGAAGTGCGATGGAGCAGTGTGCAAAAGACAAAAAGTAGTTAGGATTTTGGGACATTTTTTCCACATTGTAAAAATTTTAGCCCAATTTTGATGTACAAATATGTAAAGGGTTTTTGGGTAGAGGGGTTTTGAGGATTCGAATAATAACATGTTATGGTACATTGTGCATGATTTTCATTTTTGGCTAAGTGTTTGGATGTTATGACTAAGAAGTGAAGCTCACATTACATCAGAACAACTAGGTAGGTTTGGGTATTGTTGTTGTTGCATATTTTGTAGCATAGTGCGTAGCTGTAAGAAGAATATGAATGACTAATATAAGAAGCAAGTCATTGTAGACATATCCCAAGTTGGGTGAACCGCATTAAACCTTTGTGTTGTCATGTGTTGTGTTTGCATGTTATGATATTTAATGTTACTATGCAATGATGATAATGCTTAAGTATGTTGAATGTGTTATTCATATATGATCTTATAATGTTGTGCATTGAAGTAACTGGTGAAGGAATGCATGTCGACTAAAGCAATTCCACACACATGGTATGTCACATGATAATTAATTGTTAACAAATGTAAATTGTGCACATGAGTAGATGATTAGTAAGAACAAGTTGAATGCCTCACTTCCCCTCATCACTAAAGAAAGTTGGGTCCTACATCCCCTCTAGATGCATCAGACGAGACTTCACTTTCGTACAAGTGATGTCGAAAAGGGCCAGTGTCGAAGGGCTTTGTTGGTATCTTGATGATTAACCCCGGGTTTGCCCACTGCAGGCCAACGGATGGTTTTGTTCTTGGGAATAGTAATTGTAATTGAGGGGAATGCTTTGGAATTCGAATAAGGAGGAGATCACTAAATGGATAGAAAGGAAGCAATGAGAATTTGCCAGAGAATATAATAGGAACCCGTGACTCAATGACGAACAATGCTTGCAAAGGTATGTGTTCATAGATCTTAATGAAATCTTCTTTGGTGAATTTCTAATAATTTTTATTGAATGGTTAGAAAGGATAGTGAAGAATGTTTGAATATATCGAGCTGAGGATTCAAGAAAATGGACCCATGAATTATTCAGACAGTTGAATACAGTAAGTAATAAAGTTTATTGCGCGGTTGATTTTTGGTTAAATAATATACTGGGGTTACATTACAGAATTTGCAATAGATTGTACCCAGTCTTATAGTGTTGCAGAAATGGAATTTTTCAAGGGTCTGCATGGAATATATTTGAACGCATTGTCTACCTAGATAAAAATGTTGTTGTGCGACAAGAATGTTATGAAGATGGAGTCTAACTGCTAGGCACCTTCATGCACAAAGGGGGATTGGGGGATGACCAAAGGATGGCCTAAAAGTGGAAAATGATGAATAAGGATAAGATGGACTGAGGATACCGAGAGAGGAAGACACTGACTCATATAGAGAGATTTGAGTATTGCGCTATGGGAAAAGGTTTAAATACAGTAACAAGGAGATTGTGGATGAGAGAGAAGAGCAGTGCAAAGTGTTTGAGAAAAGAGACCCTTGCATAGTACTTCAAATCACACCGTAAAGAGAAAGGAAAGAGAAAGAAAAGGATCCTCAATATAGTCCATCAGAAGAAGGAAGACCATCTCAGATCAGAATATGTGTCAAACCCATGACCCTATGTGCATTACCTAGATCTGAAGCAAAAACTGGAACTTTGTCGAGAGAAATTGTAGTTAGTGGAGGAAGTCAAAACAGTAGTCAGAATAGTGGGAGTAGCATAGTGAACCAGAGTCAGTCATCATCATCGAAGGTAAGTAATAAACATAATACAATGGTAGGAATAGAGCATACATTAAGAATGCTTGAATTTCAGGGAACAGGGTCGGAAGACCCAGAGCAACATTTGTTTGTATGTGACACAATATTGACTGTGAAGAATGTCCACGACAAAACAATGAATATTTCACAGTTATCTACGATGTTTAGAGGTCGTCCACTTTTATGGTACATGAACTAACAGACTACTACATTGACCATACAATTAAGAATTTTGGCAGATATTGGACAAGCGTTGTTAAAGAAATTTCGGAAGCCGAAATTTGAGTCGCAATATATCGGAGAGATAAAATAAATTAAGCAAGTACAAAATGAGATAGTTTGGGATTATGATCAGAGATTTAAAGATGTGATGGGTAGATTAACATTTCAGATCCCTAATGAACAACATCAAGAATGGTTTATTATAGTTATTTTGTTGCACATTCATTGTCTATTGACATAGCAGAAGGTCACGTCACAGCCAAAAGCATTAGAAATTGCGATGAAGTTGGAAACAAATCCTGTAGGATATGGCGCAAAAATGGCACAAGTACAATCATAGTTGGTTGCGCTAAGGATTCATTTGTCAGAAATAACAAAGTAAAAGGAAAAGCATGAACATGTTTAGTGCGTTACATGTAAGACAGAAGGCCATCGTAAGGAAAAATGTCCATCATTTGTGCAATATATGGCTACATGAGCATCGAACCCATTGGAAGGAGGAGTAGGATATTGTGAAATAGCCAAGACAATAGGACATCATATGAATGCTTGTCCATTGTTGAAAAATTACCAGAGTACACCCATGAATTTGTTCCGTAATTTTTGCAAATTCGTAGGACACGATGAGAAGAAATATTGTCGTGAATTCAAATTAATGAGATAACACACTTCATATGTGTACATAATCCAAGAAGAAAATTTTGCAGTAGAGGGAGGAGTTCCATAGTTCAATAATCTAAGAGGATTTAATCAGGGTGGATGAGGAGGATTCGACAAAGGTCTAGGACGAGGTGGATTTGGTAGAGGAGGCATAGGATTGATCATTTGTTATAGTTGCAATCAACTGGGACATTTAGAAAGAGACTACTCGAATCCTTACCGAACATGCATGTATTGCATAGAATTGGATCATTCAAAATAGACTGTCCTCAGTTGATAGTGAAATGGCAGGAAAGAGGGAACCAGAACCAGAACCTATAGATGATAGTAGTCGAGGAACATAAAGATCAACCCACAGTAGTAGTTTTTACACGCGATGGAACGAGAACTGGAGTGGATGCAACAAAAAAAGGAAAGGGGGTCGAGCAATGGATAAGGAAAGCAGCAAAGAGCACGCCAACATTTAATCTGTAGAAAGAGAAAGAGATGTATAAACAAGCTAGAAAGGAGATACTAGGACCAGACTGGATAACATCAACATCAAATATGCCACCAGTGTATGATATGTTGTTAGTTTATGATCGCACCATTCTAGAAAGTTCAGTCAAAAAGGTAAATACATTGAAATATTTTCTAAAGAGTTGTTTAGAATTGACAAAGGATGAAACAATGTTGAATTTATTGTGCGGGATGTTCAATCAGTTCACCCAATACAGAGAAGTACCTACGACACAAATATCAGTGAACCAATTATTGTGCAAGAAGAGGAAAAACAGAGAATTCATATTAGAGTATGACATGGATAATGTCATCTTGGACTTAGGATCAGATGTCAATGTTCTTCCAAGACAGGCATAGGAAATTATGGGGAAACTGAAGCTAGTTTGGTCAATTGCTTAGTTGAGGCTGGCCATCCAGCATAAGATAATATCGATCGGGAGAATGGTAGGAGTTCATGTTAACATAGAGGGAGTGCGCAGTGTAGTCGACTTCAAGGTCATTGAGATCATGGATAAAACTTAGCCTTATCCATCATTTCTTGCACTGGATTGGGCCTTTGACAACCAAGCGATTATTAACTTGAAGAAGAGAGAAATTATTTTTGAAGGAGGATTCTTAAAGGTCACTACACCATTAGACCCCATAGAGGCAAGAAGGTATGTGGAACCCGCGACAAAAGAAATTGAAAACTTGTATAATATGACTGCGTGCATGGATGACTACGTCAATCCTACTGCAGATGGTGTGCTTAATTGGAAAAGAATTATCTCTTTTGGATCAGACTCAGAGAAAGGACTTGAACATTGGCAACATCAGTTGCATGAAGTATCGACTAGAAGATATGTTTGTGTTACTCTCTCTTTGCGTTGGATCGAAACAGAGGTATATGATATACCAAGGTTTGATGGATTAACTGAGTTAAGTTCCTTTGTAAAATAATTTGAGTTTAAGATACCCAAAGAAAAAATATTTTTGGCATTAGATATTGCATTGAGAGCAACCCCAACGAGATGGTGGGATACACACAAGGAAGGAATAGGGGATTGGCAGCATTGTAAAAGGTTGATGCATATTTGATTTGGAACAGAAGAAGTTACGCACAAGTATACAGGGATGAGCAGTCTAATGGATCATGTTGCGCAGTGTATGAAAACTTGGAGATAGGTGTTGAAGCAGGAATGGACGCAAAGGTTCATGCATACACTTGATGCAGTTCCCGAGAAATGGTATCTATAGCTAGAAGTGCACAGAGGGACGTTAGACTAGGAAGATATTGCCCGGAATTTTAAGGTAACATTTAGTTTTGAAGCTAAGTCACCTTTAATAGATGAAACTCTACAAGTCATTAGAGGTAATATTTTTGTGGAAGAATATTAGATAGAAATAGTACCTACTTGTAGTGTGCACAGAGAATCTGTGACAGTCCATGAATTACTAGAATGTTACAATGTTACTGAAGAAGATCGAGAAGAGAAGACCCAAGAAATTTGCAAGTAGCAGAGACTAAAGGGGAGTGCATAGTCGAAGGTCTAGAACTTGAATCTGATGCATATGTGAAACCATTAATCGTGCACAAAGTGAATATTGGTGTGAAATAGAAACCTAAGTTCGCAAATATTGGTGACTATTGGAACAATGAGACTGTTGAAAATATTGTATATACCTATTGCACAAGTATCAATATCTCTTTCTGACAACCTTTTCAGAGATGAAGGGAATATCTATGGAATTGGGTGAGATGAAGATCCCATTAAAACTAGACACTAAGCCAGTAAGACAGAGACCTTACAGATTGAATCTAAAGTACAAGGAAAAAGTGAAAGCAGAGCTTGACAGAATGATACAAGCTAGTATCATTGAGCCCGTCACAGAGTCCAAATGCATAAGCCCAATGGTAGTTCAAGATAAGAAAACATCGGGCATTAGAATTTGCGTTGACCTAAGGAAGTTAAACAATGCATGTTTACATGACCCTTTTCTAACCCCCTTTACAGACAAAGTGTTAGAAAATGTAGGAGGGAAATAGGCCTACTCGTTCACTGATGGATTTTCATGATACCATCAGATAAATATTGCGCCATAAGACAGACATAATATGACATTTATGACAGAATGGGGAAGCTTTCAATACACAATGATGTCGTTTGGGTTAAAGAATGCACCTGATGTGTTTTTTAGAGTAGTTGTCACAGCCTTTAAGGAATTTATTCATAATTTTCTTGAAGTGTAATTAAATGATTGGATTGTATTTATCCTATTGAAATATCACATAGAAACTCTATGATTGATGCTTGATAGATGTAAAAAATATCAGATATCATTAAATTTGAAGAAGTGTATCTTCTGTGCACCGTTTGGGATATTGTTAGGTCATGTAGTATGTAAGCAAGGTTTGTTGGTTAATCCTACCAAAATAGCAGTAATTGTTAGTTTTACACCACTTGAATCAGTAACACAGTTGATAAAAAATTTTGGTCATACAGGATATTAAAGGAAATTTATTAAAGGCTTTGCACAGATTATAGCTCCAATGGAAAATTTATTGAAGAAAGAAGCTAAGTTTTAGTGGAATGAAGATTGTCAGTAGGGTCTGGACGTATTGAAGAAAAAGTTAGTAAATGTTCCCATTATGGTGTTCCTGTATTGGAAGAAAGAGTTTCATGTACATGTGGGTGCATCGGTGATAGCGCTCAGCACAGTATTAGCCCGGACAGGAGAGGGAGAGTTAGACCATCCAATTTCCTTCACTAGTATGAAGTTGTCGACTGTTGAGAAGAATTACACGAAAACAGAAAGGGAAGGCTTGGCAATGTTTTATGCCTTACAAAAGTTCAGACACTACTTGTTGGGGTCCCACTTCAAGATATATACAGACTACTCTACACTGCGGTACCTAGTGAACAAGCTAGTGTTGGGGGTGAGAATATGTAAATGGTTATTTTTGTTCCAAGAGTATGATTCTGAAGTTATTGTGAAGCCAGGAAAAATGAATGTAGGACCAGACCATCTTTCGTGAATATTCATAGGAGAAAACGTAGGGAACCTAGACAATAATTTACCAGATCTGCATTTATTCTCAGTTCAAATGGTAGATGACCACTTTGCATAAATTGTTCAATTGTTTAGTACATGAGTGGCTCCATTCGACATGATAGTAACATACAAGAAGAAATTAGTGGTTAAAGAAGTGGATTATCAGTTGATCGTAGGGAATCTATATAAGTTAGGCGTAGATGGGATACTGCGACGATGTGTGCTAGAACTTGAAATACCAATGATTCTAGCAGAGGCACATGATGGAATTGCAGGAAGTCGCTACACAGGAATGGAAACAACGTGGCAGATCTTGCACGCAAGGCTATGGTGGCCCACCCTCCACAAGGATGCTAAGGAATATTTTCAAAGTCGTGACATTTTCCAAAGAGTAAGAGTCTCATCATGAAGGGATGAGATGCCTTTGAATCCGCAAGTCACCTTGCAGGCGTTTGAAAAATGGGAAGTGGAATTTATCGGACCAATTAATCCACCAATGAGGAGATCAGGAGCCAAGTACATAATTACCACGACATACTACTTGACAATATGGCCAGAGGCGGAACCAATTACTAATTGTAGCGTAGAGACAACTGCGTCGTTCTTATTTGAGAATGTAGTTACAAGGTTTTGGTGTCCTAAAGTACTTATGATTGATCAGGGGACTCAGTTTTTGAACAATACAATTGCAGCATTAACAAAAGATATCTAGATTCAACATCAAAAGAGCACTCCATATTACACGCAAGCTAATGGAACTGTGGATTCCTTCAATAAGATATTGGAGAATGCATTGACAAAAGTTTCTAATGGAGGATGGGACGATTGGGACTTAAGGATTCCTACAGTGATATGGGCTTATAGAACTACAAGCAAGAAGTTGACAGGTCAGAAACACTTTAGATTATTATATGGTCGGGAAGAAGTCATGCCCATGGATTTTTTTGTACCGAGTCTTTGCATTGTTGTGATGACAAGCCTTATGGATTCCAGTGAAATAGAGGAAAGCCTATCACAATTATTGATATTAGAGGAAGACCAATTTGTCATAGGGTTCCATAAGAAAGTACAGAAGGCACAAGAAAAAGCGCGACATGATAGACACATTAAGAATAAGAAGTTATAGGCAGGAGATATAGTACTACTCTATGATAGTAAGTTCTTACAACACCCCAGAATGTTCAGGACGCACTCGCTAGGGCCATATGTGATCATATATGTGACAGAAGTAGGTGTTGTTCAGCTGGAATAGTTGGATGGACAAGTCATGGAAGGACTAGTGAATGGAAGTTGGTTGAAACTGTACAGAGATGGTCGTCCTTCCACCCACTGAGTGAGTTGCACAGAATAACTTGTATCATAGTGTACTATAGAAAGAAAAGGTAGAAAAAGAAAGAAAAAGCACGTAAAACAGGAAAAAGCAAGTCAAAAGTTGCAGATTCGAAGAAGTTAAGATTAGCAGCATGAAAATTTCGCAGAACAGAAATAAGAAAGCAGCAGACCGCACATACAAAGCAAGGAATATCGCGTAGAGAGAAGAAATTGTGCATATGACAGTTAGGAGAATTTAAGACAATCCATGATGGGACATGTAATAAAGAGTGACCATGACAATGAAGTAGTGGTGTTTCATAACAATAAATGAAGATTGGAAAGAATATTTTCACAGGTTGCATAATCGAATGGATAATGTGCCAAAGATACAAAGTAATGGGGCATTAAGGCAGGTAATGAATGCAAAGCACTAGTGTATTATATGGAAAGTTTAGGCGCGAAAGGAAGTTAAAAGTTGGCGATGAAGTATACAAGAAATCAAAGGGTTGGCGAAGGAAGGTTATTGTTAGTTAGAATTTGCATAGAGAGCCAAGTTGCAAAGCATATTTGCATAGCATAGTTGTAGAGCCGAGTTACAGAGCCGAAGTTGCAGAGCCTAGTTGGACATAGAGACCAGTTGCAGAGGAAGATGGCACCAACTAAGGTAGAAACAGCTTCAACATTAGTGCCGAAGAAAATGTACACTCAACCAGTAATGACGCCTGTAGTTGAAGAGACACAGGAGGCATCCTCAACATTGATATTCCCCGGGGACTATATCCCGCCAAGAAATCCATCCGAAAAATAGGTCATTTTACAGAAGGACATGAAGTACCCACTCGTGGATCCACCGATTACAGAAGGAGTGATTGTGGAAGGGGACATGTTAGGATTGATACCCTCTTTAAGGTATGTCGACCATGACATCACAAATGAGAATAAATTTCCATATTTAGTTCTCAACAAGTTTTTGAAGAAGCACATTAGTTATGAAACGTGGATGATAATCATACAGCCACATATTTGGAATACAGGATTATAGAAGGCAATAATTCTAAACCTATTCGATATACCACACATTGGAAGGAGCTAGGAGATTAATTCCTGCGTCAAAATTCTACTGAGTTGTGTGCTTGACCAACTATTTTCCATCGATACACATTTGATCGTGTGCATCACCGGTATTTCTTCGTAGGGGGAGGACCCCTCTTTATTGTTTTTTGAAAAGAAGAATGAGAAATCTCTATCTGAGAGCATGAAGAAGAAGTTCCATACATTCCCTGGGCAACTTGGTTTAGATATCGCAAGCATAAGTGACCCAACAGTAAGGTTTGCAACTCAAGACTTAGCCTATAAATATTTAAGGGTCTGTAGAAAATATCAAGTCCCACCAACAATCATTGTGGCAGCTGAAAGGTGTTTCGAGGGCATCTAGATGAACTAGGAGATGTTCTTATTAAAATAGTTTTTGATTGATTGCGAGGAAGTGCAGGATAAAGGGACCGAGTTCCATTATACCTGGTTACTAATTCTAATAGCACCATCATCTTGGAGGGAGCTGTATTTCACAAAAAATTTAGGAGTATAGGAGAAGCCATGGTTATCCACATGATATTAAAACGTTTGGTATACTACACACAAGGCGGGATAGATGGATAATAATGTTGCATTCTACATTTATAAGGAAACTATTAGGGACAACATCAAGAGGACAATGTGCATACAACCATAGGTGGTCGAGGCGTATAATGCAGTGGTGCACTTTAAGGCAAGGAATCACCACATGTATGTACAAGAAAAGGACCCGGATCAGAAATGGATGCCCACCCAGTACAGGTTGACTAAATATGAGATGGGCCATATTAAGGTCGATTGGAACGATGAGTGGAATATTCCACCAGGAAAAACAAGGCCATCAAAGAAACAAAAACTACATATAGCACATAGAGGAGACCACCCAATAGAAAACATTGCACATATACAGGAAGCGTAAAGAACTGGAGACAAGGGGAATCGTGCCACAATATACAAAGTGCAAAGACGTCAAGGAAGTGGTTATCCAAGATTTGACAGAGGAATATTTTGAGAAGATAGGCGATCAAGTGAAAGAATTCATAGATGATGTGTTTCAGCATGTGACACAACAACAAGAAGAGATGCACTGACGGATGCAGGAGAAAATGGTTGAGTTATGACAATTGAAATAAGCAACCAAACTCGCACCAGTGTGACAGCTGGAGGATGAAAAAATGACTACAAATATTTGGGAGGTAGTCCTGACAACCTCTCATTCGATAGAAGTCATGGGTCAACGTTGATTGATCACGTTAGCGACAAGGGAAGTGGAATTCCCCACAACAGAGATGTAGGAATAGGCAAGGGAACTAGGTCACATTGACTTAGTGTTATCTCAACTGCCAACAGATGTATTACAAGAATTGTAGCTCAGTGTAATGAAAGAGATGAACTTGCACACAGAAAAGGCATCGAGTGAGTTGGTTAAGGTTACGACCGAGAATGTAGCCTTGGAGATAAAATTCAACAAGGTAAAGTAGGAGTGCGATGAGGATGCACAGAAGTTTCAAAGGATGCAGCAAACCTTTAAGAAGGTTTATCAAGAAATCCTAGAAGCTTGGACATAGATGGAGGCCCTGATCAAAGAACAAGTAATGAATATAAGTGAAGTTATTCAGGGCTTACATGCACGAATAATTGACCTAGAAGCGTGTATGACACCGAGCACTCCAGCCGAAGAAAGGGCGAAAAGGGATCATACCGTGAAAACAATGGTGGAGAGCATAAAAACTCTATAAGTAGAATGTGCTCGGATTTATACAAAAACCATGGGTGTCTGGACACAACTAAGTGAAGATAGGGAGCAACAAAAGATCATCCAGAAGATCTAGGTTGCATAGGAAAAGGTGCAAAAGTTCAAAGTCGTAATGGACACATTAACGCTAACAGAGGTGATAACATGAATGGATTATAACAAGAAGATTTATTTCGAGAGGAATCAGCTAAGGGAAAAGTAGCAGGCTCGTGAAAAAAAGATCGAGGTACTATAGGAAGAAGCATATATGGTGACAGAGACCTTAGCAACAACTCGAGGTATAATCAAACAAATTGTTGAAAAAAGTGTTGAGAAGATCCAGGCTCAGATCACTACCTAAATCGTCAACATAGTTTTGCAGAAGGAGACAAAGGTAAAGGAATAAGCCATGATAGAAAATGAGACATTCGAAAAATTCATGGAAAATTGGAAGAAGGCCTTTCTGGCTCGGGACGAGCCATAGGTGAGTGTTGGGGACCTGTTGGATAGGCATTTTGGATATGTTTTGGGATTTGTGCCAGAATAATTCAAAGAATAAAAGGTAGTTAGAATATGGACTAGAGCACGCAATGGGAGGAGACTTTAAGGAGTCAAAGTGTGTGATGGGAGCATACTTTAAGGAGTCAAAGTGCATGATGGAGAGGCGTGCAAAAGGAGGAAATTAGTTAGGATTTTGGGACATTTTTTCCACATTGTAACGGGCTTAGCCCTATTTTTATGTACAAATATGTAAAGGGTTTTTGGGTAGAGGGGTTATGAGGGTCCAAAGAATAAGAGGTTATCGTGCATTGTGCATGAGTTTGTTTTTTGGCTAAGTGTTTGGATGTTATGACTTAGGAGTGAAGCTCGCACTGGAGCAGAACAGCTAGGCAGGTTTGGGTAATGTTACTATAGAATTTTTTGTAGCATAGTGCCCAACTGTAAGAAGAGTATGAATGACTAATAAAAAAATCTAGTTGTTTTGAACGTAGCCCAAGTTGGGTGAATCATGTTAAACCCTTGTGTCGTGATGTGTTGTGTTTTCACCTTATGATGTTTACTATTACTGTGCAATGATGATAATTCTTAAGTATGTTGAATGCCTTTTTCATATATGATGTTATAATGTCGCACACTGAAGTAACTAGTGAATGAATGTATGTCGAGTAAAGTAATGTTTCACACGGGGTATGTTGCATGATAAGTAATTGTTAATGAATGGAAATTGCGCACTTGAGTATATGATTAGTAAGAACATGTTGAATTCCTCACTTCCCCTCATCACTGCGGAACCTTGGTTCCTGCAGCCCCTCTAGATGCCTCGAGTGAGACTTCACTTGTCTGCAGGTGATGCCGAAAGGGATGATGTCGAAGGGATTTGTCTGTATATTGATGACTAATCTCGGGTCTTCCCATTGCATGCCAATAACAGGCCATCCCCCTTTAAATCATTTGTTTCCTCAAGGTTGGACTTGTGGGAAGTGTTGCAAAATGGTTGTTGGTTCCATGCAGAATCCTTGGTCTATGTATCCATCCATTGTATTAAAAATTTTGGGATGGTGTACTAGAAAACAAAATCCTATTGTTTCTCAAGTATTTCCTTGAGATGCAACTAAATGCAACCTTCTCCATCCAATTCATGCAAACTAGTTTGATCATGACAATTGGATCCAATCTCTTTCTTTAAGAAAAATCCATGAAAGAATAGATGGTTATTAGAGTGGCTTAGAAGTTCTAATTTGTAAGCCACTAGCCCAATACACTTGAGGAACTTATAAGAGCCATAAAACTTTGGAGCAAGCTTATGGTGGTGGTTGTCTTTGAGGGAGGTCTTCTTATACGACTATAGATGAACACCTGATACCCTTCTTCAAAACAGTGTTTAGAGTGATGCTAATCAACCTATTTCTTCATTAGATTATGAGCCATGAACATATTATCTTTGAGAGTGTAGAAAATGTTGACCTAAGTTGTAAGGGTTTTGTCGACATCTTGTACCTTGGAAACACCTAGTAAGTAACATAACATTGATTAGGGATTTTGGCCATAGACTGCCTCAAAGGGCATCATGCGAGCAACACCATGTTAAGTTGTATTATGTTAGGTAATAAATACCAAATCAGCTTGAAAATATAAAGAGAAGAAGCTCCATACCTTGAGAAATAGAAATAAGAATGAAATATAATCCTCTTCAAGGGGGAAACCTCCTTTTACAATTAAAAAAAATGTACAAGAATGAAATGAGATGATTCTATAACTAGTCATCCTTACTATATATTCTTAGGAATAGGATCATAGAGAAATAATAATAAAACAAATAAAATTGAATGAGGAAATTAAACACAATACAAGAACAACACCAATATACGTGGTTCACCTAATATGGGCTACATCCATGGAGAAACAACAAGTCCTTCCTTTATTTTGTCCAGCAAAATGAAGGGATAACACCTACAACACATCTGTTGCAACCTCATCTTCACTTTCTCACAATATCCTCTCTCAGACACACTACAATCTCTCACTATATACAACCACAATATGATTCCCTCTTTAAAATAAATTACAATATAATATATGTAGGTGATGGGGAATAGGGTGGAACCTATTACGAAATAGACAAACAATTCTGCAGATAATTGAAGATGGAACAAAATTTTGAAGACATGGGTGGTGTCTAAAGACACCATTACAAAACTTAAGCTTAGTGCATTGTGATAAAAACATCATAATGCATATTGAACATCTTGTGCATAACAATTATATCACTTTATTGCTTGAGTATAATGACCCATGTGGTGTTCTATTTATAGCTTCAAGATCTAACCAGCTTCCATGAAATTGGGAGGATCGTTTCCACGTATAACCGTCGGTTGTTAGAGTTGAGTCTGTCAAATATGCGCTACCTAGTCAACTCAACAAGGATGCTCGAATCATCCATCCATGCATCCAAATTGTAGTTGATTTCTTAGTTGGTCGATCCACAAACACAATATCTTCAATTTCTGGTCAATTCTTCGACCAAAAGACTTGTCGACTACTCAAACAACTAATGTAGAGATATGGTTGATTGCCTAACTGATTGTTTCTAGATGTAGGTGGATCTCCCACTTGACTGATTGCAGGAGAAGTGTGATGAACCATCAAGGCTTGATGTTCCAACACCCCCCATAAACACACGTCTCTGAAGATTCAGGAGGTGAAATTACATCATCATGAAACCCTCTCATAATTGTATCTTCCGGAAGCCCAAACATCGTGTCGATCTTGATAAATATATCTTCATATAAATGATTAGTGAATATATCAACAACTTGATCATCTATTCTACAATATTCAAGAGAGACAATGTTCTCATGAACCAACTGTCTCAAATAGTGAGCATGGATCTCAACATGCTTCATCTTGTTATGGGTGATGGGATTTTCATAACTTGTATGGAACTCTAATTGTCTCAGTAAATTGTAGTCAAGGTCTGAATAGGAAATCCTAGTTCATTCAGAAGTTGGTGGATTCATACTATTCCAGTACCTTCTTGAACAGTGCCACAATATTCTATTTATGTAGTCAACTAGGAGACTACCTTATGTTTATTGCATGACCACACCAACGATCCAGCACTAAGGTGAAACACATACCCATAAGTGGAATTCTGATCATCACTTTCATTATCCCAGCAGGAGTCGGTGAAGCCAACCAACGAATGTAAACTTCGACAATACCTGATATCAAAATGAGTGGTACCTTTGAGATAGAAGACAATGCATTTGATAGATTTACAATGGATTTCTCTAGGGTCCTACATAAACTGAGAAACCACATTAACAACATAGGAAATTTCAGGTCGACTATGAGTAAGATAAATAAGACTGTCGATTAGTTGTCGATAAATTATAGCATCGACTTTGGGAGTTTGACTAGTTTTGGTGAGATTTACTCCAGATTAAAAAGGAGTAGAATAGGAATTACAACTGGCCATCTTAAAATGTTCCAAAAGATCCATTACATATTTAGATTGAGAAATCAAAACACCATCACATAGTGGTAATACTAGAAGACCCAAAAAATAATGTAGACTACCAAGATTTTTCATTTCAAAGGATTCAATAAGTTTTTTATTCAATCTAAGAATGAGATCAGTATTATTACCAGTAATGAGAAGGTCGTGAACATAGAGAGAAACAATTAAAGTGTCTCCATTGGTATGGAGTGCTTACAAGTTGTGATCAGATTCACAACGTTTGAAACCAAGTTGAATAAAGAAATTGTCAATCTTAGTGTACCAAGCTCAAGGAGCTTGCTTCAAACAATAAACATGCTTCTTGAGTTGAAAAACCAGGTTATAATATGTGACAAAACCAATAGGTTGTTCCATGAAAATATCTTCAAATTGGTCTCCATGAAGAAAATCACTCTTCACATCCATCCGATGGTTTTGTCATCCAAAAGAAACTATAAGGGAAAGAATCAGTGGAGCAGAGTTCATCTTTGCAAGAAGGGAAAAGGTATTAGTGTAGTTGATACCTTCTTATTGATAAAATACCTTCGAAACGAGGTGAGATTTATGTCGCTAAACAACACCTTCGGAGGTAAATATCATCTTGTAGACCCATCAAAAATTCACAACATTCTTTCCTTATGGTCGGGGAACTAATTCCCAAGTGTGATTCTTTGACAAAGAAGTAATTTATGTTTGCATATTATATTCCCATTTAGGTCATCCTTGAGAATCCGAGTAGGAAACGGGATCAGAAGATCCAAGTACATGAGTCATTAATGCAATGATGACATGTTTCTTTTGACTTTGAGTTTATCGTTCAAAGGAAGTATCACCACCATCAACTCCAACAACTTCAATTATCTTGGCAGCCCATCTAGGTAGACAAGAAACAAGTGAACTGGTGTTGACTATAGAAGGTCGATCAAAAGTTGGAGAAATTTTAGTCGTCGGAGATGGAAGACCAGTCAAAATAGACAGCAATGGACTTATAAACTCAAAGGTTGATGATCTACTTGAAACAGGAACAATGTTCGACTATATAGTAGAATGAATGAAAAAATGAACATGAGAACCAAATTCGGAAAAAACATCAAAGGGATCATCTTGTAGCAATCTAGAGAAGGAATTCAACAACTTGATGCCAGAAGAATTCTTATCAAACCATGCATTTCATTTAATAATGATTGGTCATTTGATAGGATCAAAAAATCGATAGGCCTTAGACTCTTTAGAGTAGCACATCATGATGCAAGCATGATTATTTGTATCCAACGTCTTTCACTAATCATCAGAAATATGAGCCCAGGAAACAAATCCAAACACACGGAGGTGGTTGACTGAAGGATTCATTCCGCACCATAATTCGACTAGAGTCATGGAAGGAACATCTTGAATCAACATGTGATTGACTAGATAGTTTGCACAATATACCGCTTCATCCCATAAGCAAGGAGGAAGTTCTTTGTCCTGCAAAAGACATCTAGACATTTCAACCAATGCTTGATTTTTTTAATTTTGTGACACCATTCTACCGAGGTGTGTGAAGAATCGACCACTGCTATTCAATACCATATCAAACCATGTATTCTTCAAAAGGTTTATTTACATACTCACCATCATTTTTTGATCTCATGCACTTGATTGATCAACTACATTGCTTTTCAGCAAAGGCTTCGAATTATTTGAACTTTTCAAAGACAATATTCTTATTCTTTAGAAAATAGACCCAAGTGAAATAGAAGAGATCATCAATGAAAATTAAATATACCTTTCACCTACTGTGGATGGTAGATTGATGCAGAAAACATCACTTTGAACCAGCTCTAGGAGGTTATGTGCTCGCCACGCTTTTCCAAAGTCAAAAGGTGCTTGATGATGCTTTCCAAGTACACAACCTTTACAGACTCCTTCAGGTGGAAACACTTTAGGTAGACCAACAACCATGTTCTGAGTTATCGATTACAGACTTCAAAAATTCAGGTGTTCGAGTCATTCATGCTAATTTTGGCTTCGCTAATTAGTGTGAGCAACAAGAGCAGTCAACTCACTGTCAATCCAAGTTGTGTCACACAATTTAAACAAGTTGTCCTTGAAGTCATGAAACCCTCTAGCGACAATAGACTGACCTTTATTCAAATATGAAACAAAGATATAGTCTACCCAAAATTCTACAATCTTTCCTATCTATTTTAACTAGGCAATATACAAGAGATTGGAACTGAGATTTGACACATGATAAACGTCAACAATTTTCTCATGTCGATAGGAAACATCATCCTGACTAGAAATATCGAGAGAAAAATAATCAACAACATAAATATTCCTCTCCTTGGTTCATTAAAGGAAATGAACAAGGAAGCATCCTTAGCCACATGATGAGTGCACCCAAAGTTGAATACCCATTCGTTATACGCACAATGAGACAACAAGGCATGAGAATTTCCAACTTGGAAGGTGAAATTATCAGCAAGTCGACATACAACATACACATCTCCTTCAAGGTATTTAAACTTCTCCTCCAAATCGTCTATCTTCTTGTAGCATACCTTCTCCATATGTCTAGTCTTTCCATAGTATTGACTGTTGGGTCACCAAAATACCACATTTCTACACACCTTTCCCTTCACTTTTAACCATGTTCTGCTTTCCCATAACCTTACATTAAGACCAATTTCATGATTACATATGGGTTTAGAATTATTATTTTCCAAATCATTTATTTTAGTACTTTGAGTGAATTTATGATTAAATATTAGAAAAATAACATGGTTTCACTTATATATAAAAGTTGGATGAGTTTTATGATGTTTGTAGGTGTACTTGAAGACTCCAACAAAGTCGTATTTGACCACCAAGACTCAAATTCGAATTTCCTCTTCAACCCCTTGAAGATTTGATGAAGATTGGGAGATTCACTCAATTTTCTTGGATGGAGAAGAATCATGGAAGAGAGATTTGTGAGAGGATTTATAGAGATATTACTTCCTAGGTGTTAGCACATGGTTGTAACCACATGAGACATTTGTGGGTCTAGGAGAGATTTGTGGATCTAAATTCATGATCAATTATCTTTTCTTTTGTATAAATAGGAGTGCCTCCTCCATTCCAAGGGGAGGACTCTTGGAGACTTATGATGGATTAAGATAAATCTTATTTTCACACAAATTTCCATTCTATAGTTTTAGATGTAGAATGCTTTAAGTTAGTGTATGATGTTATGGAATAGTTTGTTACTTTGTTCTGATGAGAATTGATCACACTCCAAAATAGATCATGGTAGCACTTTATTTCATTGTATATTATTTATTTATTTTATGCAATCTCGTTATCATAGAATAGTTGGTTCTTATGAAGACAAGCTAATTGAAACGTTAAGCAGAGAACCAAGAGTGTCATCTACTACCTTTGATAGAAAAGGCCCTAACTCTCTCATAGCTTCTCACTTAGTGTTGCATCAAAAAGCATCATAGTTCCCTATTTTCCTAGATTATTTTTTCTTTTTGCAAGTGTGATTAAAACCCTCCTTTCAAATCCTTTAATTTCATATGGTGACAGAGTATTGTTGTAAGGAGCTTACATCCACTATAGCATATTTCACCTTGCAACCCGATTTTCTACCAGTGGAGAAATGACAACCTAGGATTGAAAGAATTAGGATTTACTTTATGGCAAAGCCTGTTGATACTGAGAGGGGGTTGAATCGGTATCAAGTATAATTTAAAAAAAAAATTCAACTTATACTTAAACCATTCAACTATATCCAATGAGCAATGAACAATAGTATAAGAGTTACACAAATACACCATAGTACACCATGCACAATATATGAGAAATAATCAATAGTTATTGTTCAAGGGAAGTAATGACTTCCAAAGGTAGCTACAGCTTCCAAATGTAAAGGGAGGGATAAACCTCCAAGAGGAAGATATAATCCTCCAATATCAAGAGAGAGTTGAAATCTCCATCCTTGACCCTTCCTTCCACCCAAGAATATATGAGAGATAATAAAACTTTACATTAAATCATGACCATAAATCAACCATCACATAGAACCTGATAATGCTTCATGAGACTTCTTCAAATTATGCAATTCTTCAATTATTGGATTACTATGATCCTGTAGATGATATTACTCAATGTATTCTCTGACACTTCTCCAAGTTTCACTCCTTGAATCCTCCCCAAAAGGAAGTTTTAGAAAGAATGACAGACTTTATTCAATTCTGGTTTATTCAGAAGACCCAACTTGTACATCATGCCCCGCACTCAATATTTAAAATTGGATTCTAAAACTCACAAAAGAAACTAAAGTCTGTACGTTTTCCAATGGAAGTGGTCCCACTTCATTTGGATTCTCTATGAAGAATTTATGATTGTTTTACCCGGAACACCTGTTTATTGACTAGCTTCAGGACTGGTCACAAACCCTATCTTCCACAAAGTGTATCTCCATAATTATAGTGAATCAAGAGATAAAAAAATTTACCAGAGGTACCTTGATATGTCGTCTCAATACCATAGAGATTTTACCATCTGAATCGTTCTAGAAAAAATTTATAGCAAAAATGGTAAGATGAACTGAAAATAACATACCTTAGAACACATCACCAAAAGACTTCATCCTCCCTTGAAATCCGACCTTCTTTTCTTCTTATTTCCTCTGAAATTTGA
>ML778421.1:703738-720498 GCA_009831015.1 Picea engelmannii
CAATCTATGTAGAATAATTTCTTCTCACCACACTTATGTCCCTTACTGTACTTGTTGTCACAATTAAAGCATAAACCTTTTTCTTTTCTTTCCTCCAATTGTTGAGGTGTCAACCTTGTAGGTTGAGGTGTTTTAGAAGAAGCGGCATTGTTCTCTCTATAGATGTTAGGATTGGTCCTTGTAGTAGCCATAGCCATATTTTTACTTTCAACATTTCTTACCACCTTAAATGCATTCTCCAATGATTTGGGTTCCCAAAGGCGAACCTCATGTTGAATGTTATCCTTTAAAGTTACTATGAATACATCAATCAAGTGCTCATTTGAAATATCGGTTACCTTTATATTCAATATTTGGAAGTTCTCAATGTTCTCGGTAACTAAACCCTTTTGCTTGAGATTTATCAATTGGCTAAAGAAGGTATTGCTCCTTGTATCCTCATAGTGTGCTATCATTTCTTCCGTGAAAATTGTCCAAGTGATGAGTGATTTGCAAGAACAAAACCATCGATACCATACAAATTGACTAGGTTCTAAATATAAAGAAGCAATCCGTACCTTTTGTGTATGTGGCACAGTATGTAGATCAAAGAATTGCTCCATCTGAAGTATCCATGTGATTGGGTCCTTTCCATCAAACTTCCTCATATCGATCTTAGGAACGTGGTTGGTCTTCAACCCAAAGTTGGAGTTTATCCATTATTGATTCACCTTCCTTATGTGCTCATCATGAATTTCATGGGATGCATTTCCACTTTCAGGTGTCTTCTATGTTACGAAATTTTTCAATACTTCCATGATCTCCTCTTTTAAACCATCCATCTTTGCCTCCAACTTAGCTTCTGTCTCTTGTAGTTCATCTTTTGTTACTATCTTATTTTGTAAATCATTTGTGTCCCTACGCATGTCTTCACCTTTATCAAGAGTCCAAGTAGTATTGTCTGGAAGCTTATTTGGTGTAGAAGTTCCCTTTTTGGGTGGCATGTTGGCCAAGTATCACTTTTGAACCTTGATTTTGAGGTGGTTCTGCTAGACAATATTTCTTCTGTTGTATCTCCCAAGTTTCGGCCCTTATGGGTATGAAACTTTCTTTTATATAGTTGTTTGATATTTCTTCTCTGCAATGGCACAAGTTTGATCAAAATTAGATGTGCCAAGTGGAATTTACAGTAACTTCCCTACAACTTGCTGATTTTTGGCCTTTCCATGAGATCTCACTTGTATATCGTGCCCCGCATAAAATAATTGATACCAAATTCTGAATCTCGTACCAGAAATACTACAAACTGTCCATGATCCAATGAAACTAGTCCCACTCAATTTGGATACTCTAGGAAGAAGTTATGATTGTTTTACCTAGAACACCTTCTTGAGACTAGTCAATAGGACTAGTATGATACCCTATCTTCCACAGGGTGTATCTACAAATTTAAGATTACCCAGAATTTGAATGTTTTACCATAGATACCTTACTAATATCTATGAATAGCCTCCGGATTTCAGGGTCTGAAACATTACAAAAAAAAAATTATAGCGCAAATTCCGCAATGCCTCAGTTCAGAATGATTCCAGAACCCTATCTTATACAGGTTGTATATCTAAAAGTTTAAGGTCTCAGGAGCTAAACTTTTAACCCAATGTACCTTGATTCGTCTACCAAATATCCTCCAATCCATTCGTTCTGAAACATTGTAGAACAAAATTTATAGCAAAAATTCCAAGGTGTCTCAGATGTAGTAGCGAAACCCCAAGACCTTATGTTAAGAACCAAATATCAATATAACCTAAAAAAACCTCATAAAAAGTACTCAACGTCTTCAAAAAGAGATAATTTCAGATAATAAGCCTCTTCGAGGGGGAAACCTCCTTTTACCCCACTTAAATGTTCAAGTACAAGATGATTCCAAATGAAAATGTCTCCTTGGTATATATAGGAGACTAGGAGGTATACTTACAACTAATGGAATAAAGCCGACATAAATAAAATAACATTACTAATGTAATATACCCCAATTAAGGGGTAGTGAGCCAATATTAGGGCTTAACACAAACCATCATATTTCCCCATGATCTTACTTGTTATATCCCTTAATGAAGTGAGCTTGATGTTTACCACCAATATTTCCTTCTTTAATCAATATTTGTTTATTAGTAATAAAAATACCACATAAAGCTTCAAATGTGTAGTGTTTACCATATTCCTTGTGTGTTTTCCAATTGGTGTGCAGAGTTAATACAAACACATCGAATGGTGTTCTCAAATTCATCAGGACCAGCTCGAAGAGTTGTCCATCTTTCTTCTTATAATTCTTTCCAGCTTAACCAAATTTCAACTGGAGTTCTTTTACACGTTTCAAATATTCCTCTGTTATGTCAAAAGAATGAGGATCCAAAGAGATCAACAGAGATGATTTTAAGGATGGAAATTTATTTTAAAATGTAGAAACCTTGACGAATATTACCAATCCTTCATATTCCAACTATCAAATGTTTGGCGATATTTTTGTAAACAATTTCAAAATTATAAGGATTTTATATAGTTTGTATAACATTTTGGTGATTTTTAAGGTAAAATAATTTTATCCTATAGAATTTGGGTGAATCATTTTTAGAATAACAAATTTTGTTTTTGGGAAAAACCTTTGAAAATTAGCTCATGAGCGAAATTTAGCCCTAAAATCATCCATGAGATTCAACTCTTTCTTCAAATGCATGACGTGTATTTAATAGAATATATTGAACAATGACTTTATCTTCTTCCATACTTGATGAGGGAATTTGATTCCACAATGTGAAAATCAATCTCTCGTGGGATACAAGTCATGATGACCCCCACAACCTCATCCTTTTTTCCATCAACAATGAACTTTTTCTAATCGTTCATTGGATTTGGAATCACAATATTTGTACACTTCCATGCTCCTTTACTCTTTAGTAGGGTTTCCATGTTCGGTGCCCATACTGCATAATTTGATCCGTTCAAAATTATAGGATCAATCTTCAAAGACATCTTCGATAACTAGAAAAAAATGTTTTGTTTATATTAGTTCCAATAGATAAACCACCAACTCAAATTCAATCACACAACAAATCCAACTCAATAAGGTTTCCAGATAATAGGCGAGGTTTCAAACCATCAGCTCTAATACCATGTTGGGGAACAAGGTGGAACCTGTTACAAAACAAACAGAAAATTATGTAGATAATCGAAGAGGGAATACAATTTCAAATACAAGGGTAGTGTCTAAAAACATTGATACAACACTTAAGCGCAAAGCATTGTGGTCATAAAATTGAAATGCATATTGGACATCTTGTCCACAACAATGATATCACTTTATTGCTTGATGAAAATGACCCATGGGGTTTTCTATTTATAGCCTCAAGATCTAACCAAATTCCATGAAATAGAGAGGATATTCTCTACATATAACTGTCAGTTGTTAGATTTGACTCGGCCAAATCTATGTTGTTTAGTCAGCTTGACAAGGATGCTCGACTTGACTGCCCATTCGTCCAACTCATAGCCAATTTCTCAGTTGGTCGATCCACCAACCGACCATCTTCAACTTATGGTATATTGGTGAACTAATGGACTTGTTGACTACTCGATCGACTAATGTAGATATCTAGGCGATCACCTAATCAATTGTTTCTAGATGTAGGTTGATTGCCCAACCAACTAATTTTGGGAGAAGTGTGATGAACCATCAGGACCTGATGTTCCAATGATAGGTTTCCACAAAATACAAAATTCCTATTCCATTGATTTGGATACGATTAAAAACTTAATTCCTTAACTGGAATCAAAAAACCATGGGCCAGAAAATGATGTGCCAAAATCCGCCCAAAATGGATGCAAAAAAACCACCCCAAAAATTTTGCTCAGGGAATCTTCCCCCTTTGTGACCCCCTCATTGTACCCAACACAATGTAACACTATGTGGAAATCATTTTTCAAATAATATAACACAAAACCCCCAACAAAGTATGGGATTCAATCATGGTTGAAACAAGACCTCTAAATCAAGAAGATATTCAGGCTCCACAACCAACTTAGGAGACAAAGGGTACAATTACAATTAAAGGTTCTAGCTGGAAATACTAATATAACAATATAAATATAACTCACTATATAGGTATTTATATGGGGCTTTTCCTAAGGATTAACATTCCCCTCCCCTTCAAGGAAGTGTTGTCCTCAACACTTGACTAACTAAGGGTGTTTTTACATTAATAACTCATCTTCCCATGCCACCTATTCCACTAGTAGGTTCTTCCATTTGATGAATTACTTAGTAATTATTTTATTTTATAAATTCGTAATCCTTGTTTCAAGGATTTTATCTGGTTCTAGTAATATTTTCCCTTCTTCATTAATCTCTGGTAAAATATTTTGGACTAGGATTTTGTCACTGATTACCTTCTTTAAGAAAGCAACATGTAGTACTCGATGTACACGTGAAGGTGGAGGTAACTCTAATTTGTAAGCATGGGGATAATCGTGCAAAAAATATAACATAAAACCCCCACCATGGTCTAGGATCCAAACATGTTTGAAACAAGACCTTTGAATCAACTAGATAATTGGTGTCCACCACCAACAATCTCCCACTTGGATATTGATCACAACAACTCCACCGCTACTACACCTGATGGACTGTGCTCCAACTTTGGACATGGAAAGTTTCTCATCTTCATCATCATGCTTGAAGGTCAACTAAAATCGAGCAAGAACTTAGTTTCTCACTGGCTACTATCTTCATTAACATGTGTGCAAGATTTTTTCTATTGTGTATCTTTTATAGATTCAAATAACCATCTTCTGAAACTGAATGTATGAAATGGTACATGAGTGGTATATGTTTAGTCCTAGAATAGAAGGTTGAGTTATTTTCAAGATAAATGGCACTCTAGTTGTCACTATACAACCTATTGTCTCCCTTCTTCTTTCCCAATTCCTCCATACACCTCTGTAACCAAATCATCTCTTTAATAACCTTTGTAGAAATGACATACCCTATTTCAGTTGTTGAAAGTGCAACAACCTCTTACAATTTTGAAACCCAATTCATTATTGTTCCACCTAGATTAAAAACATACCTTGCGGTGGTCCTCTCACTATATATACATGACCTACCATATCTAAATCAACATATCCTTGTAGAACAATGGTTGAACCTCCAAAACATAATTCCTAAGTAACAGTACCTCTCAAATACCTGAGAATCAACTTCGTTGCCTTCCAATTCTCTTTACCTAGATTGTGCATATACCTGCTCACACCTCCCACTACATGTGTAATATTCGACCTTATGCAGGCCATCGCAAACATCAAGATACCAACTACCGATCGATACATATCCTTTGACATGTACTCTATATGCTCATGTATCTTGGGACACATCTCCTTAGTGAGTTTGAAATGGCTAGCTAAAGGTGTACTAACAGGTTTTGCATCTTACATTTTAAATCTTTTCAATATGTTCTCTATGTACGCACCCTGAGACAATGTTAATTTGCAATTTTCCCTATCTCTTATTATCCTCATACCAAGGATTTTCTTTGCAACACCAAAATCATTCATCACAAATGAATTAGTTAATTTTCTTTTGATCACTCTGATATCCTACATGTTAGACGCTACTACAAGTGTGTTATCTAAATACAATAACAAGATAATATAATTGCTATTATCTAGTATCTTAAAATAAACACAGTGGTTTGAATGACATCTACTATAACCTTGTTGTGGCATAAACTTGTCAAATTTGAAATATCACTTCCTTGGATCTTGCTTTAAGCCATACAATATGTTCTTCAACACGCATACTAATTTATCCTTCCCTTTGACCTTATATCCCTATGGTTTTTTATTACAAATATCTTCCTCCAAATCCCCATGGATAACAATCGTCTTTACATCTAAATATTCAAGATGAAAATATTCTACTACCAGTAGACTTAAAATAGTTATAATTGAAGTCATTTTAACAATTGGAGAAAATATTTCATTAAAATATATACCTTTCTTCTGTGCAAACCCCTTTACAACACGTTTGGCCTTGTACCTATTTTTTCCTCCATCTTCTTCATTCAACCTATAAACCCATTTATTCTACAGTGATCTTTTACTTGCAAGTAATTGAACCAAGTCACAAATCTGGTTGTCTACCAAGGCATCCATCTCCTCTTTCATTCATTATTCCTACTTCTTTGTAGTTTCTACATGTGTTGCTTCTTCATATCTTTGTTGTTCACCATAGTCAATAAACAATAAATAATACATGGAAGGAGAGTATCATTCAAGGGATCTACTTAAAATAGTAGATCTTCGAACAACATTTACCGGAGTTTAAGGTATTTTTTGTTGGCTTTGTTGAACATTTTGATTTTCTGATGCCTTTGGAATTTCATTTTCTGTAATTTCATTAAGCACTGTGTATTATGTGTTTTCATTTTCCTATTTCTTTCCATGCAAGTGATGTTTATACATGACCTTCTCATTGAATACCAAATCGCTACTCCTAATTATTTTATCATTTTCATAATCCCATAAGCGATAGCCAAAATCATTAACTCCATATCCAACTAAATAACACTTCTTGGATTTTACCTCAAGCTTTGTTCTATTATATCTATCAATATGGAAAAATGCTTCACAACCAAAAGTCTTCATAAATGAGTAGTTTAAATTTTTACCTAGATCCATGCCTTCTCTGGAATTCCAACATCTAAGGAACTTGAAGGCCCTCTATTTACTAAGTAAATATCAGTATCCACAACTTCTACCCAAAAATGTAAGGGAAATCCTTCATTTAATATTGTACTCCTTGTATGCTCCATGATTTTCCTGTTCATCCTTTCTGACACACCACTTCCTTCTGGTGTTCCTAGAACCATCTTGTCTCTACAAATCCCATGGTATGAATAGTAACTACTAAACTCCTTGTTGCAATATTCACCTCCATTATCTGATAGAAGACACTTTAACTTATTTCATGTCTCATTCTCAACAAAATATATATTTCTTAAAGGTATAAAAAACATCATATTTTTTTTTAATGCAATAAACCCAAGTTTTCCTATTCGCATCATCAATAAAAGTAAAATAATAATAAGATCCACCATGAGATGATACTTGATCTAGTCCCCATACATATGTATGTAAAATATCTAACTTCTTACTCTTCTTTCCGTTCCCAACTTTGAGAAATATGGCTCTCTTATTTTTTCCATAAACATAGTGATCATAGAAATCTAAATCAATCTGCTTCAAATCTTGCAACAAATATCTTGAGTGGAGAATCTGCATCCTCCTCTCACTCATGTTCTCAATACTATGTTGCCACAATGTTGTATCCACTCTTGTAGAAGCTAAATCAATAGAAAATTCATCATTATCGATACATAAATACGATGTACCTACCTTTCCTCCTTTTAATATTATCAGTGACCCTTTAGTGACATTCCACTAATTTCGTATAAATGTAATTGTACATCCTTCACTATCCAACTGCCCTATTGAAATTAAATTTCTTCTCAAATCAGGAACATACTTCACCTCTTTCAACAACCATTGGTTTCCATTCTGTAATTTTATCTGTATCTTACCCTTTCCAATAATTTTACATGGTTTATCATCACCCAAATAAACGTGTCCAAAATCACCTTGAACATAATCTTGAAAATATTTCCTATGGGGTGTGGCATGAAATGAATCCCCTAAGTCTACTATTCAAGAATCAGTAGCATTATCTAATGAAATGATTAAATCATCTTGCAACACATCACATGTTACATTTTCTTCCTAATTTTTCTCTTTTTGTCCATTGCCTTGTTTTCCTTTCCAGGACCAATAGTCTTTCTTTGGATGTTTGTTCTTTGCACAATTCCAGCATTCCAGCCTCCCTCTGGATTTGGATCTGCTTTTCTTAGACTTCCCATGATTTCTTGGGCTATTTCCTCTCTCCCTTTTTCCTCCCTTTTTCATCCCTTCTTCTCCATAGTCAAAGCATTTCATGATGTCTCACATGTGTTTTTCCATCGCATTTCCTTGCTAAACATAACACCAACAACATCATCAAACTTTAAAGTGTTTGAAATGGAGAAAAAATTACTCATAGTGTTGGCACCCAAAGTTTTTGGTTAATATTGTGTGCGCGCAGAAAGGAAGTTGTGCATGCTCATTCCAAGTTTTGTGCTCACCCATTCTAGTTTTGCGCATGCTTAAGATAATGTGTGGAGAATGACAAGAATTGTGCATCGGACTATGTTTTGATATCACACACCAAGCTTGAATTCTACCAAATGTGCGTCAACCTGATTTTTTTTGGGTGCATCTAAAATCAAGAAAGGAATCATCGGGAAATATTCTCAAATTATTACTACCAGCAGCACAAGGGAACATGGATCTGACATAAGATGAGATGGCGAGGAAGTTAAGTTTTCCCCAATTCCATAAGGCTACGTGGATTGCGGGTCAATGCCAGAAGCGTGTGAAGTGGTTTGTCAGTAGAGTGAGTGGGGCAGAGCAGAAAGAGATAGAGCTCTCAACCAGAGAGAGATATAAAAGGAAACAACGACATCAGAAATGGAGTTAGATCGTGAGAGAGTAGAAACTCACGTACAAGATGCATCGAGTTGTATGTGTTTTTCGAGCTCACTCTGAGCCTTTGTAATGTTTTAATGCTTATGGATATAAGTTTGAGTTTCTCATATGCCTGAGGTCAAAAAGGATTCGCATAGTGCATTATGTTTAAAACCTGGGGAATTATATAAAGAGGACATGATACTTTGTTGTTGTTGAATATAGTTTTCTTAATATATGTTTGTGTTATGTGGAATGGAAGGAATAATAAAGTTGTATCAATTCTAATCTATCTTGTGTCACCCATGTGTTATTTGGATGTGTGTGTGTGTGCGTATTTATTTATTGATCAATAGTAAGGTGATTTTAATGGACTGCATGAATTCTATCCTGAATGGATCCCTGTGTATTTATCCATTCACCCCTATCGCAAAACCATATGGTCTCTATGATCCTCATTGCTTCTCAGGTGAGACCTTCTTCGTCATTGGCTGAAGATCGATATGTTGATTCTTTGGGATTTTTGATGGTCAAATGTGGATGAACCTTAGGTGTAAACTCCCCAACATTAAGAAATATGTGCAAAAGTGTGAAATGACGCCAAAAAATGGTTATGTTTCCGAGACCCGAAATTCTTGTAGAGAATGTTGAAGGAAAGGGATGAGGTGGTATCCATCTTGGGAGGAAATTCAAGACTATCTAACTGCAAAAGAGCATGTGTTTTCCCTACGAGAAACTCAGTGGATGAGAGTGAATGTGAAGAGATGGAAAGATAAGTATATTTATATTGATATACATGAGACGTTCTTTGTTGAATTCCCCTATTTGTTGTAAAAATGGATGAAAAGGAAAACTACTACCAATGCTTCCTTGTGGCCTTTAGAACCAATAGTTTGGGATCTAACCACACTTTATTGATTGAAGGTGTTGGATAATAAGTGGACTCAAGCCATTGATTTTTGGTTTTCTCAAGTAAAGGAGGGCTATATTATTGAATTTTTTATGGAGTATGCTAATTCTTTCAACGAGGATGAAATAAAGTTTGCAGAAGTTCGAAGGAAATGAATTATAGAAAATATTTCATTTTTAATAAATATGTTGTTCATGGAGAAAGGGTTGATGCTCATAGATCTCGATAGAATGGCTGAGTAAAATCCCCTAACACGGGGGAAGGTTGAAAATATGGGGGGAAATGATAGAGGAAATGGATCCATTGAGGAGGATACACAAATTGTTAGGATGAGGTGAGGAATGGGATGGACCCAGAAGAGAAGAGGAGAGAGAGATTTGAGAGATATGATATAAGACTTGAGATAAGAAGGAAAGTGGAGTAAAGAAGTGGAAAAAATATAGCAAGGGGCGTGTGAAGAGGGGTCAGGCCTAGGATGAAGAGAAAAGAGACTACACCATGAGGAAGTGCATAAGAATGAATTGTTCCAAAGTGGATCAGAGTCAAAGACAGACTCGTGAAGAGGTGTAGTGTCGAGAGTAGGGTCTCTAGTGGGGATAACAATAGTAGTGGTGGTGGTGGTCTCAGAGGCCTAGGTGACAAGGTCTAAAACCCTTGGATATTTTTGAGTGTCACAACCTTAGAAAAAGATGAGGTGTGGAGTAGAGGCACAAGAGAAGGTAAGGAAGAGAAAGGATCCCCCAGTGGTGGGGGAGAAGAATTGGAAATTGTATATGGTATTGCATGGATACAAGTAGGAAACTCTCTGGGTTCCCTCATAAGAAATGTTAGAAGGATATGGACTNCCCCCCCCCCCCCCCTTGAACCACCCCCCTTGCACGTTTGTAATCAAGAATAACGAACAACAGATAGAGAAGCAATTGGAATAGGAGAAAGGGAAGAATGTAGAAATGTAGAAAATAAGTGATGAGTGAAGAAAAAGGCGAAGCCAATGCCACTTCATCAAGAGGAGTATCAATCACAAGGAATTTGATAACTAGAATTCATATCATAGGAGTTGGTTTGAGAGTGACGATGGTGAATCGGAACAACACCTTGAGGCTACTCGTGTTCCAGGTAATGGGTAAGGATGACGTGGAACAACATTTGTTCATGTGAAAAGAAATATGGTCTATGAAGAGGATTATAGATGAAGCAACAAAGATCATGCAAATGGAAACTACATTTAGGGATAGAGCCTTGACGTGGTACATGGAGTACAAGTCCAATGCACCAACAAGAAAAAACTACACAAGATAGATGTGAACCTGAAGTTCCTCTTTCTACCCAGTTTGTAGTCTATCAGCTGGCTCTTCATGTTGGCTAGTAGTGAGGTGCACCAGTCGTAAACCGTGGTTTGCAAGAACTCCATTGAATAGAAAATAAGTGGCCTATATGCCTGGTGCAAAGAGGTCGACCCTGTGATCTGTGTCAACACTAGGATAACAATATTGAGACTTAGATTGTTGATCGCTCTGATCGAGAGTTGGCTCCCTACCTTCTTGGTCCCTACAATGCAATGGGTGGCTATGCAATCCTCTATGTTCATGACACTCCCAACTCCCTGGGCTTTGAGGTTGACCACCTCACCCCGACGCGACAATATGGTCAAGAAGTATATGTTCTCAAATTCAATCCTCAATGGTTTTCCATCAAGGTTGAAGGTTTTCGTATCCAGATCCCAGTAGTTCACTAGCATCTGGAGCAGTTTCACTTGAGCCCTCATACCTTTCAGAGCCCAAAAATTATATAACCCACATCATTTTAAGGCCATCTGAGCCCCTAGATCTCTCTCCATTGCAACATCCACTTCTTTATGCTCCCTCTCTCTCCACTCTAGCACCATCCTGCAAGATTCAAACCATTTTTAGAGTTAGTAACATTTTAAAAACCATATCCACGGACTTGTACGTGGGCTACAGTTTACACAGTCACATATAGGGTTATGCATACGCTAGTTGTTTTCCAAATAGTTGTGTACAAGGCTGCATATATGCAACCCAATGATCTATAGCCCGCGTATACCCTAGTTTCTAAGTTGTGCCTTAAAATGCTAAAAAATGGAGGCATAATTGCAAATTTTAATCCACTAGAAATAAAGAGAGGAGCAGGATGAATCACCTGGTCCAAATGGTTGTTGATTCCATCGCTCGTGGCTCCCTCAATCAGCAGTTGAAATTTGGGGGCAATTTGGTCCAAAATGCATTATTTGGGTAAAAAATACAAATGGTATAGTAAAATTGTTTTTTTTTACTATTTATAGAAAACATTTACCCCCTTTTTCATAGTTTTTACTAATATTTTTGCCTAATGGACTAATACGGCAATGGATGGAGTTGGTTTTGGTGGTTTTATCCAGGGATTCTTGCGGTTTTTAGTGCCATGTCGCTCATTCGTAACTTTGGATGGGTATTTTTCAACCATCATATAAGATAGGTCATCTATCCATTATGCAGATTTTCATCATCCTGTGACTGCAGCTCATATGCCTTAGATACGAACCCATTTAGTAGCAACACTAAACCTTATTTCTGCACTTAAAAGTGTCATTATTGAATGGTAGAGACTTACCAAACATGGGTTCCCTAGTTAGATCCTTTGCACCATTCGGTGCCCATGTAGATATTTTTTCCTGTAGGACCGGGAGTCCCTTATAGCTAATACATGACTTTACGTTTGAACCTCATTTATTACTCATAAGCATGTGGACCTATACCTAGCGGGACTCCCAACGAGTCTGGTTTAAGCTCTTTTCCGACTCTCTCAAAAAGAGAAAAGATTGTCGAGTGAGCTTGTCTCTTTCACACTCATAAATTGGATTTGAAAGATTGTTGAGTGAATTTTACCCCTTTTTCAAACCAAGTAGACTAATATTATGAAAAAGGACATTCTTTGGCATTAAATTGTAATTGCATCTCATTCTCTTGCTTGCAGTATTGAGCCTATTGTCAGTTCTCTCTTTTGCATTATAAGCCTATCACCTCGGCAGTTTTCATCATCAGCCAAGCATATCCTTGTTTATATCCTTTGCATATTGACACCCTATACCCAATAGGAAACATTCCCCCGAGTGTCCATCTCCTGCATGCACCTCCTTTCATTAAGCATAGGTATGTTCCACTACTATAACTAGTTGGTTACTTGCGAAACTTGTTTCCTCATCTGTATCATAACATTCATTTGACTATGAAAAAACTAAAAAGGACGGGCAAGAAAAGAATATCATCTTATATTGGCAGTGGTCGTGTCTCCTTTGAACAGAGAAAAAAACTTTGAGTCCACTTGTCATCAAAATTTTGGGTTTATCATGACCTTAGGAAGTTGAGCTCATTACTTAGAGTTTACTTCCTTGACTGGTTACTCTTCCAGTCCCTATGGAGAGTTTGATTGGTGCCTCCTACATCATAATGTTTCATCATTGAGTCTATGCTGCCAAAGTATTCCATATGTCTCATGCTCTTGTTCAAAGGATGTATATCAACCTGTGTCGGCCATTCCTCGAAAATATTGAATTTGCATGTCGACCATACCCTCAGTGTGTCTTAGAGTTACATGAATCTGTAGTCCTACCATGCACCCTAGTCCTACTTTCATCATTGGTAGGTAACCTTGAACCCAACAGTCGACATTCATCATTGGTCACTGACTGGGGGGTTTCCCTTGTGTTCAATGGCAAGAAATATATTCACACATTGGGATTCGTGTAGTGTCTTGGATGCCATTAGCCTTATTGGTGGTTTCCTGACCTTTTTCAGCATTTTTCCTTATTGGTTGTTATTCAGAGTGTCTTTTTCGTGTACCACTTGCATCTGGAACACGCAAAAGATGCACAGGGTCATTAGTTTGTGAACATGTTCTTCGTTCAATTTCCTCCAAATCATCAAGCTCTTTCTTTGTACCTTGTGTTGAATGATGAGAGATGCCTCAATTCTCTCCTTTCAACAGGTCTCCTTCCATCGAATTCAGCCCATCTATTATGGAAACGAGACCTAGAGTCCTATGAGTACATAGAGGCTTGCATTCATTAGTGGAAATTTCTCCCTCCATCGACAGTTGGTAATAAATCAATGTATCATGATCGATGGATTCTTCAAGTGTTCGACCTCGACACCTTTATTCACACTTGTAAGAATGTACTCGGTGCCTTGATACCTACTTTCATTATTGGTAGGTTGTCTCTCGTTTGTTAACGGTATACCTTAATGACCGGTAATCAAACGAAGTCTCATTGTGTTCGACCTCAACTCTGTTATTCACACGATGTAGACTTGCACCTTTGGTGGATCGTGTATAAGACTTGAAGACATCAATTCTTAGTCGCAGCTTTCTTGAGCTATTTCTATCTTTCATTGGACCAGTACGTATGTGACTTCAGTGATCATGAGAGATCAGATTGTACTCCATTGTATACATATATCTTTAGATTGATTTTGAGACTAGTTTTACTGGGACTTGTTCGTGACTATGACAACCTTTGGCATGTAGTCACCTTTGTATTTCCTATTCATGGCCATGAACATCTGTTTGGTATATTTTTACATGGATATGCACTGTAATTCCAATTGGTAGCCATGTGCGCAAAGTCAGTACAGATTGTAATATTCTCATGAGAAACTAGTTCTTCCAGCTGGGTCTCCATTACTCAACTTTTGGGTATTATAATGTATTTCGACCCTCGCAGATACTCCTTTGACCTCACACGTTAGGGGGCATCTATTATAGCAATATTTGCCTCACCCTAAGAAAATTTGCTCAGAAGGCGTTTTTCCATTTCCCTATGCAGATTTGAAGTCCCTTTTTGCAGTTCCCATAGCTAAAAATAATATTTTTCCACATATACGCGCCCTAACTATTATACAACATGTGTATATGCAGGTTGCAACATTACAGCCCGCGTACATCGGATTTTGTGCCCAAAATTAAAAATGGTGTCGGGTTTCCATGTCACGTCACGGGATCCATGATCCTTGACCTTCCATATATTGTAAATGTTCTGAATCGGCCCTTCAGTTCCATTTGAAGGCTATAAATGGGCCATATCCAAGCTGTGGAAAGGGGAGAAGAATTCAAATTTGAGAGAAAAGTTACTCTGGAAAAATTATTCACTTCATATTGAGTCTGCATCCCTTTATCCTTTTAAGTCTGGACACATTGTTCAACCCCCAAGCTCTTCTCTACTTGATTGAGAACCTCATTGTATCTCTTATATGATCTTGCCTTTGGTGGAGGATTGAAGTGGTGTAGGAACAACTGGAAGGGACTTAGTTTCTCTGTTCTGAACCGTTCTGACACGACAGTTTGTAATTCATACACCTCTGTTGATTACATTTTAATAGAAATACTCTTTTCTTGTCCAATTAATGTCTTGAAAATTTTTGAATTGTTATTCCATGGGCATATTTGTTATGAATATTGATGGATTATGATATTGAAGGTGATAACTTTATATATTATCACCATATGCTTGTGTTTCTTGGTTGTTGAGGACAAGTTGCAGGTGTATTGTTTTGGGTCAAGTGCTCAACGGTGGACTTCATCGAACGTATGGACGAGGTAGGCTCTTTATCTTTCCTTGTTAGCATATTTGTTCATATAGCATACTTGAGATTAGAGTTGATTTCTGTAGTCATTTTCGTCTGTTGTGGTTTACCCCATGCCATAGAGATATTTTCCTCGTAACAAGGGAGTAGTCGATTTGGATGTGATCCCATCATCTGTCATTGAACCAGTTAGCCCAACTGTTGTCGAAGAACAGGAACTAGTGACTGAGGAAATGGATGTTGATCTGAGGGATGAAGAACAAAACCCTATACAATAGCTTGGTATAGGATCACCACAACATTTGAATGGGGAAGATAATGAGCGAACATAATCATATAAGCCTAGGGCATAGGATGAAGAAGCATAGCAACCTGTTGTTGAACCATCATAGCAGAGGGAAGAAGAGGTTCCTTTAGAGGATGTCACAGATCAACAAAATTTCGACGTAGAAGAAGAAGAAGACGTGCACCAAGAAGTAGGGTCATCGATAGGGATGACAAAAACAAAGGGAAAACAACCAGTACAAATATCACCATGCAAGAATATAGAAGTTACACTGACGTTACCGTGCACACCAGAAGGAGTCATGATACTTCATGACTTATTAGGCTGTGTGGAGAAACTAAAGTATTCCAATCATGATGTAATAGACAAGGACAAGTTTCCTGAATTTTCGCCTCAAGCTTATATCGAGAGTAAAGGAGTAAGTTTGTCAGGAGTTCCAATTTTTGAACCAAAGCATTGTATTAGAGGGTTGTATAACACAAGGATAATGAACTTGTTATAAATCCCTCATTTTGGACGGGGTAAAGATGTAAGAAACTGTGTCAAACAATTATTGGCAATGGTGCATGGGGGTATTCTATGGATGCACATACTGGTCTCAATATATGTAGATTTGATTGTGGAAATTACAAGTCTGCCAACAGATGGACAAAAGTCATCACAATACTTGGATGATAAAACAAAGGAGAAAGCATCGGAAGAGGAGATGAAGAAAACATATGGCACTGAGAGAGGGTCACGGGGAATCATAATCAACATAATCAGTAAACCTGCGATGATATTGGCAACTAAGTTGATGGATTGCAAATTGTTAAAGAAATGTTGCAAGGAAGAAGCACCTACAGGAGTTATAGCAATAGTCACACAGTGCACGAAGGGGAATCTACTCAGCTAGAGCCCATACTTATTGAACTTATTTATGGATGACTGCAAGGTTGCAGAAGATCTTGGAACAAAGTTCCATTATGCATGATTATTTATCTTGATAGATTTGGTGGGTTTGGGAGAACCCAAATACAATGGATTTTACCTAATGCCAGGAAAGTGCCATACAACAACTATACGACATTAAGGCACAAATCAGACAAAAAAAAGGAAGCAAAATTCCATTATATTTTCTATGTATTTTGACAAGATGAAGGAAAATATAGACAATACCTGGAGGATATCACCAAAAGTGGTGGAAGAGCATCAAGGAGTGGAAAATATCAAGGCTTCCAGACACAATATGTGGATCCAGGCCAAGAGGGATGTGTAACATCCCGCTCTGGCGCACTGACAAAACTTATTATTTGAGGACACTTGCTCGCAAGTGATCTGGATTTTTATGATGATGAACCACTTCACCGTGATGATGATGCGTCATGATTGATGACAGGATGTTTTACTATTGTTG
>ML778421.1:720598-731155 GCA_009831015.1 Picea engelmannii
TGAGCTTTCTTTGGTCGGCAAGCAGAAGCGGCACGGAGCGAGGGGAGCGGCACAGCACGAGGGTCGCCTCCGAAGCGGGCGTGTGGCCAAGGTATGATTTTTTATTTGGTAAGGTAAAAAAAAAAAGCGTTTTATATCCGGCAAGTCATTGTTATTAGTGATAGTATCATGAGACTGTTGGGCATTATATTTTGACATCTCGTTCCGCAATGATATGTAGAGTTGTTTATATTTTGATCATGTGTCACCTTAGTGCATTAGGTGATGTTGTTAATATCTTATTTTTAAAATGAAAAGAAAAAGTAAAATTTTTCCTATTGTACTTCGCTATTCGTAGACGTAACGAAGGGGTCGTTACAGGATGCCAAGAAGAATTGGTTGCAAATGAGGTGTTGTGTGACAGCAGAAGAGGTACAATGGGCCATGAAAGATTAGCCTGAAGAATGGAAAGTACTAGTAGTGTTCAAGAAGGGATCCAAAGGTAAGAAATAGGAAGAGGTTGGCACATCAAAGCAGAAATATAGTCCACTAGAAAATATGAGGAAGGATGTAGAGCACACCAAGGATACTGGAGGGAGCACGACAATAAGGAAGGCTCGAAAAAAGAACATTCCAAATCCCTCAGTGCAAGAGAAGGACCGCGCAGAAGTAAGAAATGGAGGAACACAGCAGAAAGCTACTAATGGGGGAGAGCAGAAGGATGTTAATGTTCCTATGCAAGAGGAACTAGGAGGTGGAGATGTCCCAGACATAGAGATACCAACTACTACAGTGCAGACAGAGACTCTGGCGATCAAGAGGATAGTCTTACAGGTAGCAGGCCAGAGAAATAATATGAAGGTGCACAAGAGAGTCCGTGAACTAACATTGACAGAGGATGACACAAATATGGTTGCAGAAAAGGTGTAGGACCGCGTAGTAGAGTCATGGGACAATGCTGATAAGAAAAGGGAGGAGATAATTAAGAAGATGACAGAGGTTAAGGAGACACTAGCACAACTACAATTGAACACAACACAATAGAAGAAGCATGCACAACCACAACACATTGCTCAGGAAATGACAGTTCCAGTGCAGGAGACGATCAAGATTGTAGCATTAGGGGATGATTTTTTTTGTATAACTTGAGACATGTTGCAGATTGATGAGAAGACACTGCAAAAGAAGTTAAAAGAAATAGATCACTTGGACTTGGCGTTTCCCAAAATCCCAACAAAAGTGTTGTACAAATTGCAAGTTAGTGTTGCGCAGGAGATTCAATTGAGGGCTCGTGCAGACACAACATATTTACAATGGGTTAAGAAAACAAGTGAGACATTGAAGATAACACTCAACCAGTTACAGGTTGACAAGGAATACATAAATAAATGTGTGGAGAAGATAGAGTAGAAGGTATATGAAGTGTTTAAAACTATCCCGAACAGTGCGCAGGAAGGAAACGTACCCATGGAGGATAAGATCGAGAAAATAACGCGAATAATAGAAAACTATAAGAGCCATATCACAGAGTTGATGGAACTTCTACAACCAAGCACTCCACCAGAGGTCAGATCACAAAGGGTGCAGGAGGTGAAAAATCACAAGGAGAACATTGCGCAGAGCTTCTAGGAAATAGTAGAGTTATATGACAGAAGCGCACAGTTACGGACGAGTATACAGGAGAATGATAAACTGCAGGACTCATACAAGAAATACGAAGGAGTAAACAATGCAGTGAGAGACTTGAAGAAAAAACAAAAGACAATGACTATTCAAGATAGGTTAAGAACTGTGCGGGACTTGAAGAACCTACATGTAGAGCTGAAAAGTATACAGGAAGATAAGCAGTTCAGGCATGCTCAGCTGGAGCCACTACAAGAGAGAGAAGAGAAAATGTTGACTGATATAGATACAAGTAAGGGGGATATTGGGAAAATTATTCTGGAGAATGAAGAATTGATGAAGGAGCACATCATTATGCAGACTATGGAGTCTATCGTTGAGAAGATCACACAAGAAAAAACTCGAACTGAATAAATTTTAGGAAGATTTCAGGAATTGGAGAAGTCGATAAAGAATGCAAACATTGCCTAAGTGGCTCGGGATGAGCCACAGGTAAGTGTTGGGGGCCTGTTGGCACAGGACATTTTGGGGAACAATAGAGAAAGCAAGGAATTAGTTGAGAAAGGGACCAGAAAAGGAGCACGCTCCGAATAATAAGGAAAAGAAGTGCAACGAAGTAGAAAGTTAAAGGAAAAGAAGAAGAATGTGGATCAACCACGCGCAGGAAGTTTGAATGTGGAAAAACCTAATCCACTTAAGGTTAGGGTTTTGGTCATTGATGTAATTGGTTTTAACCCTATTTTGTAGTATAAATACGTATTGTAATATCTGAGGAGATCATCTTTTTATCTATGTTATGTTATGAGTGAGAAGAGTTGAGTACGTTTTTCACAG
The DNA here is from genome assembly GCA_009831015.1 of Picea engelmannii. NCBI lineage: Eukaryota > Viridiplantae > Streptophyta > Pinopsida > Pinales > Pinaceae > Picea > Picea engelmannii. The sequence continues at coordinate 723,035 of ML778421.1, forward strand.
TGAGATCTTAGAGCATGTTTTTGAGACATAATTATAAACTGTAACTGAGGGTCAGGTTGCACGTTGTGTAGCTTGGTGCAACACTAGTCAGCCTCACCTATACTTGTGCATTTCAGATGCACCTCTGATGTAATGCACACAACTCAGTGACTTGTTGAATATGAATAAAGAAGAAAATAATTCTAGATCTTTGTGGACGTAGCCCAGGGGGGGTGAACCACAGTAAAAACCTCTGTCTTTATGTGGAATGTCTCTTTTATAAGTTGAAATGGTTTATGATGAATGAATGAATCTAGTTATAGAATGGTGGATCTGATGAAGATTGAAGTAGAAAAGTATGCCTAACATCCCCATGAGCAAAATCCCTTTAACAATTGCAGACATCTGGGTCCTACAATCACCCATAATCCATCTCGAGTGAGACTGCATAGTGTTTCCTTCTGTTCTCTAGAAGGGCCGATGATTTCTATGGTTTTGTTGGAGAACTAAGGTAGAACCCGGGTCAGCACATACATCCAACACCGTGGAATCAATCGACCAGGGATCATTGATTTAAACCTGGTGTCGAAAGTGAGGAGGCCTTCCATTGAGGCATGCAGGTTCCAAAGTAGTGTTGTGCTTCTAAGTATAATTCCCAAATAATGTGTTGAATTCGATAGGAAATAGGCTCGTCGAAGTGAGGCCTTGATGTATCCCCCATCATCGAAACGAAACTATAATAGGAAAGTGATATGAGAGGGTGGATCGTATGAATGTGGACTGACACAGGAATGGAAACTGGTAATACTCTAGATGGTTGGTCTGAAATGAGAAGACTTCCCTTGAACATTATGAGACATGACACAACATTTGGAAACTTTGACTCGTTTGAGAAAAGGGCCAAAACATAGTGCGACGATCACCCGGACACTCTTCAGATGAGCCGAAGGAGTAACATGACCCATGGGATTGGTATGACTCAAAGGCGATTGGATGGACAGATTGTGAGGAAAGATGCAAATAGGTGCCATGTTCAAGGGCAAAAACAAAAGATGCCTTAAAGGTTTCAAGACACTTGACCCACTTCCTTCATTTTTTTCCCCATCCAGATAGATGAGTACCTCTTTCTTGTTTAACGAGCTAGAGAAGGATAACAGGTGCTCGATATAAATCACCTTCGGTAAGTTCCTCTTTCTATGTTTGACGAATTGGAAGAAGTAACAGATCATTCCTAGATGGGCCCTTTAATGTATGGTTTTACGAGTCAAGAGAAGGAAAACACGATGGTTTTTCATGTTTAGGGAGTTTAAAAATAACTTAAAGAAAACTTCGTAGATGTTATTTTTCATAATTTGAGTCTCCCAGGCCTGAAAACGAATAAAATAATGCCAAGGAGAACTCTTCTAACCTAATAGGTCATAGAATTCCTTTTTTATAGTTAGTCTGTCGGGACCAAAAAAGGGTTAAACTATCGCCCAACAAATGAATCTTCATGATTTAGTGAGCTCGAATAATAACAAAGTATGCTCGAAAAGAATGCAAGATCACCAAAAAGTTCTACCTCCTAAGTTCCTGTATAAAAAAGACATTCTTGGAAAAAAATTGTAAGCAATTCCTTTAAAAAACCAACAGAAATTGTGGAAAAAACAAAATAAAAGGAAACATTAATGTGAAAAAGGTTTAAGTTAAACTAGTTTTCAAGTGGTTAAAAGTCATTTTGGTGAAACAATCTAGTTCATTTCACTTTTTATTCTTACTTGCCTTTTTCACTTGGATACTTTCCATTTGGAGCAGTTTTTTTGACGTCAATTGCGGGAGCTCTGGACCATAATTCTTCATTCCATCTAGACCAGGTTGGTAGTCTGAATCCCTACTTTCATTCTATGCTTTTATTTATATTTTAATGCATTTTTTGAGTTGTTTTAGGCCCTTTAAGAACCCGACACCTTACTAGGGTGGCGCTCCCCTTATCGGGGGGCAGGCGCCAACCCAAATCTTGGTGCCCTGGTGCTTGTGTATAGGGCGCATCGACACTCTAAAATAGTCTATAGGGGGCACCAGGTGCAAAATCAAAAAAATTCTTGTCTTTTATCCTATTAAAAAGCTTTCTTTTGACTTGGGGTTTTGACTAATGATATTTAATGATGTTTTGTAGGGATTTAAAAGCCAAAATGATCGAGTAGAAGGAAAGAGAGCACGAAAATGATGATATGGTTGCATTGGATGACCCTCAAGCAATGGAAGTGCTCTGAATTTGCAGTTTACTGAAATGTTTCAAGATACAATACATGTGGAAAGAGATACTTCTTTTAGAGCATCTGATTGGGTTATGGGATGTTGATGAGAAGTATGTTCGAGTGGGATCGCAACTTTTAGAGATTGAAATTGAGGATGTATAAATTTTTATGGGGCTCTCTAAAAGAGGGGCACCTATCATCTTATCCAAGCATCGGGCCACACCCTTGCAAAGGGATGACTATATAGCACAACTCTGTTTACCGGGATCCCACAAGGAAAGTTGTAGGATTGCAATTAAGGATGTGAGAGATCTTCCATTATGAGATATCCTATTCACCATCACCAAACTAGTAGGAAGAACCAACCCTCACTTGGATTCCAAATCACATATGGCATACACAGTTCAGAGTCTTGGGCCGAAGATCTTTAATTGGTGGGAAAGATTTCTAGCAAATGTCAAAGATCAGATTCCTAGATGTAGAAAAGGGAAGCAGAAACAGTTTGGGTACGGATCATTCTTTGTATCGTTCTTATTGGAACAAGTACCTTTGATGCAACCTCAAATTTCTTTGATAGAGCATCATGTATCTGAGCCTAGGATGGAAAGGTGGACAAGCCTTTCACCTCGGTTAGGAAAAGATCCCTCCTCTTTTTCTTTTTCTGTCAATTTCTTCGCATGGTGGAGGAGGCATATTATGACGGTGGAGGGCTACCCTTATTCTAGGATGGACTTCAGAGGTAGTGCAGATTTAGTGCTCCCTTAAAGGGCACAGTGGGATGCATCAGGTAAAGTCCAAAACATGACCTTGCAAAAAGTGTTTTTGATTTTTTATGATATATGTATTTTTTTGTGGTACAATGAGGGATCTTAAACATGTTTTATTTTCATCATGCAGACCGAGGCATATCATGTTCAGTCAGGATGTAACCATTTGGACAGCACAGTGGTGTTCAGATAGTGCTAGAGGCACGTGGTGGATCTGGAGGGCTCCGCGAGGTAGAGAGGAATCTGAGGGGGCTTACCATGGGTGTCCCCTCCATGAGATTGTGAGATTTTTTTTATCACCTGTAAAGGAACACAATAGGTTTCCTAGAGAGTCTCAGTCATCTCCTGCAGTGAGTAGCTCAAGCAGTGATGTGTTACCATGAGCACAATGTAGTACAGGGGGATGAGTAGAGTCTCATGTTTTTAGTGTAGTTTTATGCGATGATGTACGGGCACAGTAGCCCACATTTTTTTCCATTTTATGTACTTTTGGATGATTTTATGGAACACTTTTTCCATTTATATACAAATATATATGAGTTTTGTCTCAGCTACCTATTTTTCAAATGATGTGATGTTTTTATTTATGCTTTATGATTTTGAATATTCATCTATGTGTGAGATGCCAATCCAACATATAATTTGCTAATGAATCAGTAATGATATTAAGTTATCTCGATATGTGTCGGTATTCTATGCAAATAAAAGACCTCCCGAGAAGGCAAACTCTCAAATAGAGACATAGCAATATTGGATTGCAAACAACATAAACACAATTAAGTTGACAAACCACGAGTTGGGAATCAAGACTAACGATTATCTAATATATGTTAAGAGAGGCGACCTCGATCAAAAGTTCAATTACAACATGATATTTATCAACATTATTGGTTGCAGGTCCAAGACATATCCCTCCTGAATTTACCAACTCGCAGGAATGGTAAATAGTCCAAGCCGCATAAGCTAAGTTCTGGGTATGTCGGCTAGCACCATCTGCAAATACAAAATATTTGGGGAAAGATGTTGGCATCTAGACATTCAAGCAAACATCAGGGTATAAGCAACTAAAGATGAAACAAAACCCTTACATGCAAAAGTAAAGACACACCAAACCAAATCATATGGTACAATAAAGTACAAAGCACACATGAAAGTGTTTCTAAGCATAGTAATTCCTCAGATAGAGCCCGTTAGGAGGCTCATTGAGAGGGATTCCATCATAGTCAACTAACTCGTAGGTACCTCTGTGTACCACACATTTTACGATGTAGGTTCCATGCCACATAGGTTCTAGTTTTCCTTCTCCAAGTTTATCATGGTCTTGGTCATAGACCAGGACTAGATCTCCTTCTGCAAAAACACGATGTCGGACAGACTTGTCATATTGAGTTTTGATACATTTTTTATATGTCTCATTAATGAGAGAATCATCATGATGGGTCTCATCCAACTTCGTTAGATATAGGAAACGTTCCTCTTTGGCAGAGGTGTTGGGAAAGAGTTCTACGCCTAGTTTCAAAGATGGAATTTCACACTCAATTGGAAACATCTCTTCTAACCCATATACCAGCTGGAAAGGTGTGAAACCAGTGGAAGTTTCAACATAAGTCCAATAGGCCCAAAGTGATGAGAAGAGTTGTAAATTCCAATTGGTTTTGTTCACTCCCACCATGCGTTGAAGCATGGTTTTCAAGACTTTGTTGATGGCTTCAACTTGTCCATTGGCTTGGGGATAATATGGGGATGAGTTTTCATGTCGAAAACCTAATTTGGTACGCAACTCAATCATTATCTGATTTTGGAAATGAGATCCGTGATCGGTTACGATAGCTCATGGGACTCTGAATCTAGTGATGACGTGATTAAATACGAAAAGAGTAGCAGTTTAGCCATCGTTTAAGAATGTAGGCATAGCCTAAACCCATTTAGTAAAATAATCTACTGTGACGATAATATAACCATGCCCCCCAGCTGAGGTAGGCTTACATTGCATGACATCGATGCCCTATTTTGCAAAGGGGCCGATGGCGATGATTGGATGTAGCGGAGCAGGGTGGGTACATGATTTCTTGTGAAAGATATGACAGGGTGGGAATTGTTTTACGGCCTCGATACAATCTTTAAAAATGGAGAGCCAAAAATAACATGCATGTAATATCTTCTGGGATGTATCCATCCCAAAGAGATGACCGCCACAAGATCCTAAATGAAATTCATTTAAGACAAGCTCAGCCTCCTCACAGGTGAGACAATGTCGCAGAATAATATCAATACCTTGTCGATATAATGTTTCGCCAACAATAAGGTAATATTTTGAATGATGTCGAATGTGACGTCAGTCGTCATGCAAAATATCTGAGCGGAAGAATTGAGTTTGGATATATAAGATAATGTATCTATACCATGGATCATTTGTACTGATAAGGAATGGTGACACATTTGGCATGGAATCACTAGGCTCGATATCCTTGTCAGTATGGGAAAGATCACAAATCAACTCCACAAAAACCAATGATTTCTTGGCTTTAGATTTCGTAAACTTGAGATCGAATTCCTGAAGAATGATTATCAATTTTGAATATTTTCCCCCAAGTACTTAAGGAGTAAAGATGTGGTACGTGGGGTTCAAGTTAGCAGTAACCATAGTAGTGCGAAGTAAGATGTATTATCAAAATATTCGGACAGTGATGATTGTTGCCAAAGTAAACTTCTCAACATGTGAACATTGAAGTTTGGGTTCAGAAAGACTCTTACTTAAATAGTAAATCACATGTTCTATATCGTCATCGTCCTCTTGAACTAACACCATGGAAATAGTGGAATCGAAGGAAACTAAATAAAGGATATAATCTCTCGCGTAGTTATGGGGGTGTATCAATGGTGTATACGTTAAAGCATGTTTGAGAGTATCCAATGAGATTTGATCAAGTTCATCCCAGATCAAAGGGACATCCTTCTGCAACAACCTCATGAATCCTTTCGTGATTTATGCATAATTGCAGATGAAATGACATAGAAAGTTTGCCTTCCCTTGCAAACTTTGGAGTTGGGTAATGTTGTTGGGAGGAGGTAAAGCCAGGATAAATTTCACTTTTAAGGGATCCACCCTAATCCCATCTTTGGAGACTAAGAAACCTATGAGCCTCCTTCATCCGATAGTAAAAATGCATTTGTGGGGATTCAGTGATATGTTATAATGATGAAATCTAAGAAAAATCGCTCTCAGATGCTTAATATAATATTTGCGATGAGTCGAATGAGTTGGCAAGTCATCAAGGTAGGGTTCAACAATATGATTGATATTGTGGAAAGCGTACGACAAAGCCCACTGAAAAGTGGCGGCAACATTTTTAACGCCAAAGGGTAACTTGTGATAAGAGAAGGTTCCCCATGGGAAAATGAAGGTTGTCTTATGTTGATCAGCTGGTAAAATATCTATCTAGTTATAGCTTGAGAAGTCATCCATAAAGGAGAAGATTACGCTTCTGACGCAATTATCGATAATTTGGTCGATGAAGAGTGTAGGGTAATTGTCTTTCGGACAAGACTTATTAAGATCCCTATAGTCGATGCAAACTCAAATCGTCTATTGTTTCTTTGCAACCAGAATGATGTTAGAAACCCATTCGGTCAGAGGTACGGGGTAAATGAAACCATATTTCAACATTTTTTCTACTTATTCTTTTATTGCAGCAGTTTTATTAGGATGAACAGGGCGAAGTTTCTGTCGTACAAGTTTAGCTTCATGATACGTTTTAATTTCATGCAAAATGATCAAAGGATCAATACCTAGCATTTCTTCGTATCTCCAGGAAAAAATGTCGTGGAATTCTTTAAATAAGGTGGTGTAGTCTTGAATTTCTTTAGTTGAACAGTTCGTGCCTAATTTTATATGTTCCACGACACCCTATTTTTATGATATGTCTACGATGATGGTTTCTGATATATTTCCTAAATTTCCCTAGGAAATAGTATCTTGAGTGAGTATCATAGATTGAGGATTATCGACAATATCAGATGGAAAAATAGATTGAATATTTTCCTTGATTTCATCCAAACTCGGAAGAAAGGATGGGCAATGGTGGTTATCATTCCACGATGAATCTTCAATATTAAGCATTTCCATAATAGATTCATCGGATGGAAAAATATGTAGGATGTAATCAAAGGTCGATGATAAGGAATTCAACCAACATGGTAGTGAATAAGAATTGGATGCCACCAGATGTTGGTCATCGGGTGTGTTGAAACAGATCATGATTTTTGACCTTAAGGATAAAAAAAAATTGTATCTTTGAGTCTTTGCATTATATAAAATTTTAAAAAACAAAACATTTCATCTCCGTCGAATTCGAAATGCCTTTGTGATTCATTTTTGGAAAAAGAATGGTTAAAGTTTAAACGAACGTATGTTCCAAACACTTTTTCAAATAATATTTTAAATGAACAGTAATGATAAAACTTAAAGAAATGTTAAATTCATATCGGGATATCCGGATTCGCAGTTTTGAAATAACAATTTTCAATACAAATCAAATAGCGAAACCCCGATCCCCGATTTCCCGATACATTAATCCTTGATTAATTCATCATCTACTTAAATCACATTTAAAAAAGGGCTTTAAGACTTTAAGTTAACCTTATCAGAAAATCGTGATTCGCGAGTTTGTGAGAACAAATAAACTTATCATCGTATTCTCCGATTTCCCGATCCCCAATTTCAATTAATGCTTAAGTGAGGTTTGAAATTAATTTAATTACTGTTAAGCATGACTAGGAGTAACTAATCTCATCGGGAAATCGCGATTCGTGATTTTGTGAGCAATAATTTTCATATCATCAAATTTCTCGATTCCCCGATCCCCGATTTCTCGATTTCCGATTTCTTGATTAACAAAATCCCGAAAAGCTAATATGGATTAGTTAAGATAATAATAGGGTTTTCACTAAATAATACATCGCGATTTCGGCGATTGGGGTTTTACGATGACTTATTTCATTGACATCGAAAGTTCTGAAACCCCGATGAAAGTGTTCTCAATTCAAATCAAAATTAACGTTAATTAATCACTCTTCAAAACAAAGTTTAAGGTTTTAAACTTTTAATAAATGATCATTAATGCGATAATTATTTAATT
>ML778422.1:0-17443 GCA_009831015.1 Picea engelmannii
ACATGCAATACCAAAATAAACGGAGCTTTGGCTTTAGATTCATCTCATTCCGCCATGCAAATACCCGGTTGTTCCCGGGCTTCAAGTCTTAATTTCCCTGGATTTTCCACAACTTTTGACCCGAGAGCCGCCAGGCCCGCCCCGTGATTAAGATTATATTCTTTCGAATGCACTTAACCGGTTTACGTATATTTCTATCGCTTTGTCAAAGTTATTATCTTGGTTGCAAAATTAAAGTCTTCTCAAATTCATCGGAATCCATTCACCTGCCTAACATCCTGCACATTCTGAAAGGTTAAAGTCGCCGACAGACCCGTTACCAGAGACGACCCGTTAACAGAGGCGCATTTTTTTCCAAAAAAAAATCAATAGTGGAGGAAAGTTGCTTCACATGCGTGGAATCAATGTTTGGAAGATTTAGATGGTGCAGCTGAAGCGGATACGACGGCGTGTGTACGTGGGAATCGGGATGACTTTATGCACAGATGTTCCTACGGGACCGTAAATCAAACGTTATGATAGAGACATGCTAATTATGTTGAAAAGTTAATTGGCCCGGGAGCCGCAAATTTAGCGTCTGCTTTAAGTGTAACATGCCTGCGTTCGGTGAGACACCACGGTCCACTAGGGTTGCCTGTCTTTCTTGTTTGGCTGCTCCGTAGGTGAGATGGGCGGGGAAATGATGTGGTGTGAATATGTTAGCAATGCTTTGTTCAATTACGTTTCATTTTGGTTGCAATGCTAGGATGTTTCCTTTTGTGGGCGGTTTTGGTGTAATATGATTGTGTTATTGGATATGTGTTTTTATCTATATTGTGTTGTTTTATTATGAGAGTGTAATTGGAATGTGTGTTTTATATTGCACTACGTGTATGATGGAGAATGGGGAATGTGCTGCATTTGTACATGTTTGTATGTGGTGTGGTGGTCATGGTGTAATGGTCAATGATTTTTTGTGTGGAGTGTGTAGTGTAACCTAAGATCTGTTATAGTGGAGTGTGATGTGAATTACTTATATATGAATTGTATTTGAATCATTGGTTTGCTAGAGTTGTTATTCTTGCATTTTAAAGTATTAACTAGGTGGTGCATTGTATGATATATGTTTCATGACACATTATAATGGGTTTTTTTGTCCTTTTTTTGTCAAAAAATTCTTTGGACACTTTCAACAATGTTTTACACATCTAGACCTTTCCAATGGTGCAAATATCTTCGCAATCGGAGCTCGTATGCGAAAGCTATGTCTCCTGCAAGTTGACCTACCTTGTTGACCATCATTGTACGAGTGGATGCCACATCAACCCCCATTACTCAAATATGTGGGGCTAGCCATGTGTGGATTTTCAAGAATATCTAGAAGGTCCAAACCTTATCACTAATTGAGGGTTGAGAAATTCAAAACCCTAACCCTAGACGACTATCGGGCTATGTTAAATATCGGGTCGCTAGGAGGAGAAGGGGTTTCATTCTTTAACATTATACTTGTTCGATAGTTGAGTAAAAACATCAAGGAGTGGTACTTTGAGAACATAACAAAGGAGGAATATTTTGTAACAACTTATCAAGCACGATATCATAGGAAGCTCCAAAGTGCACATTCCTTTGTATTTTCATTTTGATAACTAAAGCAAAGGGAGCAGAGAAAAGGCCTCACCTTTGAGCTAGGTTTTCTCTCATATTGGGTTTCCCGGGGTAGATATTGTGTTTATTTGTGTGGATCTTGGTTTTTCATTTACTAGTTCTTTTATTTTCATATTTCAATTATTTTCTTTAAAAATAGTTAGCAATAGGGTAAAGATAACAAATCTAAGATCTAAGGAAATAAACATGCATAATAAAGATTTCAACATATTATAAGATATGTTATGACGAACTATTCCAGTGGTATATCCATGGCAATTTACAGATCATATTGGTATTAGAGCTTTGGAGTATTTGTGGGAAGTTGCAGGATTTAGGAATTGGCTTAAGAACAAAGTCACATAACCTTAGTAATGGTGGATGAGTACGTTCACAAGAACCCTCAAGATCTAGCATAAGAGAGATTTGTGAGGCTAGAAGAGAAAGTCTTGGATATCTCTTACAATATGACCCTCCTCAAGGAAGCTATGGAAAACAAGTTCAGATCGTTTGGGCAGGTTGGAGGCTCTAACTCAAAGATCAAATCAAAGGGGAAACCAGGAGATAATGAAGACCCATAAAAGGAGTTAAGGAAAGAGCAACCAAGTTCAAGTGTGATTACCTCTTCATAGTCTTTATTTAAAATGGAAACAAAAGTGGATATCAAGCCATAACAAGGTGAGATTGATGCAGCAAAGTTAAATCATTGATTACAACAATTAGAGGTCTATTTTAGTGTTCAATATAGATGAGGAGGGAATTTTTTTTATTTACAACAACCATTTATTTGTTCCTCCCAATGGTCACCTTATTTTTCAAACGACTATCTTGTGTTAAACCTATAAATCCATTTCTGAGCATACTCTTTTCGCATCATTCATCTTTCTTGGTCCCTAATGATGGGTGGAGTGTCCACTCGAAACGTTGTACATTTGAAAACTTCTACATAGTTCATTTCCAGAAAATTCCTCGGAAATCAGATTTTCTTTGTCCAACTCAAATTAAAGGGCCATACATTAACTTGGTGGGAAATCTACATGGAGACACTTAGGCTGGAGGGCGATCCACTAGTAACTAAGTGGGATTATTTCAAAACCTTCCTCAAGTCCCGATTCTACCCTATCAAGTATGTAGAGGACCAATGGATCTATTTAAATTACTTCAGGAAAAGGAAATGGAAGACTAAGTAGGAGTACACCATGAAATTCAGAAAAATGGATAGCATGTTGGGCATCTCTCCCCAGAATCCATATGTACTCCTCAAGTATCTAGGGGGTATACACAATCATTTGTGAAAGAAAGCGATGCTCTTAAAGCATAGGATAGTTGATGAGGTATGTGTTCAAGCATGGTATCTAGAAAATATAGGCCACAAGAAAAGATGTCTAAGTGGTTCCAAACAAAAAGAGCACCAAGACGCTTCTAAGGAGGGGAAAAAGAAGTGGAAAGGGAAAGAAAAAAAGACAATAGCCATTGCACATTAATGCAAGGATCCAAGTAACCACTGTAACGATTGCAATATCGATGGTCACAATGGAGAAAAGTGTTGGAAACTACATCTTGATTTGATTCCTGAGAATCGTAAGAAGGATGCTAAGAATAAGAACCTTCTAGCCACATATTCAAGCAATCAAGTAGAGAGCAGCTCAAATGTGGATGAGAATATTGTGTGCACTTCATTGCAGAAGGAGGTGAATCTAAGTATCCTTCATCACAAGGAAGAGAATGAGATGACAAAACTCTTCCATAAGATCCAGATCAAGAAGACCAAGGTAGATGCTACATTTGATTCCAGTTCATACAAAAATCTCATAGCAACTGATCTAGTCAATAAGCTTAAGTTGGAGGCTCATGATCATCATAGCCCATATCCATTGGGTTGAGTTAAAAAAGATGCAGAGATCAAGATATGAAACAATGTAATATCAATTTTGTTGTAAGTGCATATTTTATTAATGAAGTGGAGTTAGATGTAGTACCCCTTGACGTGTGTGGAGTAGTGTTTGGAAGCCCCTACATGTATATCATGGATGCAATAATTGTGAGGATAGAAAAATAGTATCACCTAATCAAGGATCGAAAGTCTTTCATCATCAATGCACATAAAGGTAAATCTAAGATCTCACTGGTAAGTGCCAACCAAGCCAAAATTTTGATTAGTTCAATTAAGAAGTATGTTTGTGTTTCTCATGAGAGAATAATTCAGGTGATTATTCGGTAAGAGAAAAAGCATCCTTGGGGAGATGTACTAAAGAGAAAAAACATTACTTGGAGGATTTGGTACATGCATACAAAGAAGTGTTCCAGGAGAATAAAGGGACACTACCTAAGAGGGAAGTGGAGCATGAGATATAATTGTTTCCTGACTCCTCGTTACCCAATATTGGATTGTATAGACAATCCGTTCTTGAAGTAGATGAAGTGAAGAAACAATTGCAGTAACTACTGGAATAGGGAGTAATTCGACCTAGCACCTCACCTTGTAGGTCACTTATTATCATAGTACTCCAAGAATGATGGGACTTGGTGGATGTGTATCGACTATAGATCTTTGAACAAGATTACATTCAATAATCAATACCCTCTGCCTAGGATTGATGATTTGTTAGACCAATTACATATCATGTCAACTACTTCAACAAGTTGATCTCAAATTGGGATTCCACTAGGTATGTGTCAAAGAACAAGACACCTAAAATACCACCTTCAAGGCAAGGCAATGTTTGTATGAATGGTTGGTCATGCCATTTGTTTTATGTAATGCACCAACTCCATTTATGAGATTGATGAATGATGTATTGCTCCCATATTTAGATTCATTTGTTATAGTGTATTTGGATGATATATTGGTTTATAGCTCTACCTGGGAGGAGCGCATCTCACATCTCATGCAGGTGTTAGAGACTCTGAAAAAGCACTAGATGTTGGTTAATCTCAAGAAATGTGAGTTTCCTCAATAGTCAATGGTGTTTTTGTGGTATGTGATTGGTAGAGGGGAGCTCAAGATAGATCCCGCAAAGATGGAGGCCATCATAAAATGGCCAGTTCATACTAATGTCACTGAAGTTAGGATCTTTGTTGGGGAAACACAGTACCTATGAAATTTCATAGCATCATTTTCAGTGGTAGTTGCACCACTCCACACCATAACAATGAACAATAAGAGTTTCCAGTGTAGAAAAAATCAACAAAAATATTTTGGTGAGCTAAAATAAAAGATTGATAAAGCACCATTTCTCGCATTGCCTAACTTGCAGAATCCTTTTATAGATGCAAGTGGGTATGATACTGGAGCATTTTTTATGCAAGGAGGTAAGCTGGTATGCTATCATTATGAAATGTTTCATGGGGGAGTCTTAAACTACATACCTATGATCAAGAACTCTATGTCATGGTTCAAATTGTTAATAAGTGGAATCACTATCTAATGGGAAAGGAGAACATTATCCATACAGATCACCATCCAATGTAGTACTTACGGGCTCAAAGTAAGCTTCAACAAACTAGACATTACAAGTGGATGAGGGTTTTGCAACAACTTTGTCCAATCATCAAGAATAAGAAAGGAAGAACTAATAAGTTGACATAAATGATTTAAAAGCCACCCACATCCAAGATTACAATAATGGGAACTCTTATGCACATGGAGCCTTTTACCCATGATGCATACAAAGAAGCATACATAGAAAACGAGGACTTCAAGGGGGTGTTTTAGTAGTTGCATGGCCGAATTCAAGCAGAAAAATGTGACAATAAAGCTAACTATCATCTTGTCCATAATGGGTTACTCTATAAGTTAGACAAGCTTTGTGTTTATAAAGGTGAAAGGTTGTATCTTATCAAAGAGGCTCACACCTCCAAAGTTGCAAGATGTTTTGGTGTTGGGAAGAAAATTGCTAACTTACAAAGGTATGTGTATTGGCCCAGAATGCAAGATGTAGTATTGTATATTAGAGTGTGCATATTTTGTTGTACCAGTAAGACCAATATTATTAGAAAGCAAGGTCTATACCATCTCTTTCCTATACCCACTCGACCTTGGGAAATCATTTCCATCAATTTTTTGGGAGGTTTACCAACAACTAGTAAGGGGCATGACTATTTATTTGTGGTAGTTGACAAGTTCAGTGAGATGTGCATTCTTATGCATTTTAAAAACACCATCAAAGAACAAGAAGCACCAAACATGTTCTTTGAATAGGACTGGGTGCACTTTCAGATACCAAGGAGCATCATCTCAAACAAGGATATCGGATTTCCCAGTTCCTTTTAGACTACACTTTGGGAGAAGATGGGCACTAAGTTGAAGAGATATACAAACAAACAAATGGGAAGATATAAGTATTCAATAGGGATCTGGTGCAACCTTTTAGGGGTTACAATCAAAAGCATCTGAACACCTGGGATAAAAATATAATTTATATCCATCACTCTTATAACAAAGTAGTCAACACTTCTACTAGTAAGTCCCCTTTTGAAATTTGCTTTGGGTGTTTTTCTCCTTCACCCTTGGATGTTGTATATGGAAAACAAGGAGCAGTGAGGGAAGAAATCACAGGAGAATAATTGAAATAATAGAAATTTGTTGAAAAGATTAGATAGATCCATTTCCAAGTACAGGAAACATTGAATAAGTCACGGGAAAAGTATAAGGCTAGACATGAAAACAGAACTGAGAAGTCATTCAAAGTTAAAGACAAGGTTTGGTTATAGTTGAATAAGGAAATATCACATGGTACTGGTAAGAAGATCAAGGCTCTACAATATGGCCCTTTTGAGGTATTGGAGAAGGTGGGAAATAATTCCTATGGACTCAATCTACCCTGATACATGTGCATTTACTCAGTAGTGAATGTGGAGAATTTGAAACTCTATGAGCCTTCCATGTCATATCAAGAGGAGGAGTAGGTCCTACCTATCGTAGATGAATTAACACTATTCTCTTAGGCAAAGTTGACAAAAGACACAATTTTGCATAGGAATTATAGAACTACAAGACAAGGGTAGCATGACCTTTGGTAGATTGGGTTGAAAGCACAACTTCCAGGAAAATAAAAATGGTACTTCGGAGAGAAGGTAGAGGAAAAATTTCCTCACCTAATTCAGTAAATATTTTAGAGACAAAACACCTCCTTAAATGGGGAGGTATGATCTGGATTGGATCATCATATAATTTTTCATCTATCTTGGTAATTTCTAGGTGGAAAATTGGAGGAATCATCTTGTAGAGTTATTTTAGCATAGGTCCCAGTTTGAAAAGTTAGATCTGAAACCTTCTAGAGTCATTTTGAGGCATTAAATGACATTTTTTGGTCCAAAAACTATGAGGGCACTCCCGACAATGTTCTACACACCGAGACCTTTCCAATGATGAAGAATCACCTCAATCGAAGCTCATCCTGCAAGTTGAATTTCCTTATTGACCACCATGGTATGAGTGGATGCAACATCAACCCCCATTACTCAAACGTGTGGGGCTATCCACGTGTGTATTTTCAAGAATATTCTAGAAGGTCCAAACCTTATGATCACTAATTGAGGGTTGAGGACGTCAAACCCATAACCCTCGATGGCTCTCAGGCTATGTTAAATACTGAGTCTCTAAGAGGAGAAGAGGTTCCATTCTTTAGAAGTGTACTTGTTCCATAGTTGAGAAAAAAAATCTAGGAGTCGTATTTTGAAAGCATAAAAGAGATGGAGGAATATTTTGTAGTATCCTATCAAGCCATAAAGTCATAGGAAACTCCATAGTGAGTGCCCATTCCATTGTATGTGTATTTTGATAACTAAAGAAAAGATAGAAGAGCAAAGGCCTCACCTTCGAGCTGGGTTGTCTCCTGTATTGGGTGTCCTAAGGTAAATCTCGTGTTTATTTGCATGGATGTTGCTTTTTCATTTGTTTTTTCTTTTATTTTTGTATTTAAGTTATTTTCTATAAAAATAGATCAATAAGCTAGAGATAACAAATCTAAGATCTAAGGAAATAAACTTGTATAATAAATATTTCAACATATTATAAGATCTATTATGACTAATTGTTCCAGTGAAATATCCACCTCTATTCACAAATCAGATGGTAGTCATTATGATTGTGTGTTGTTCATTTATTCTCCATTTTGTACATTTTGAGATGTTGAGTCAATAATTAGTAAATATTCTTATTACACATCGGTAAATATGTAAATATTTGATGTTTTATTGAGAAAGGAGCATGTATGGATCAATGTTTTGATTGATTATAGTGTCAACCATCTTTTGTCTACCTATGTGTAATATCAACCAATATGTGATAGAGGTATAAAGTGTATAGATTTAATGTTTGTTACAAATTCTACATTAATACCAATGGTTTATGTCACCACATTACATGTTAATAGCATTTAAGTAATGATTTTGGTGTTTCCATATCACTCTTTTGAAACTATTTATGCATTGTCTTTGAATTTTATTGTTGTTGGGTATGGTTTTAGGGGCTTTTATAATCATTTGGAAGAGTGTTTATAATTAGGTTTTTTGGTCTCTTCCCTTTGGGCCGAGGGACTTACAGTAATCAATTTTCACTATTCCTATTAACTTGGCACATAAACCAATGCATTATAATCATTTTAATCAAAGTTTTCGACAAATCATGCAATTTAGGTGGTTTATTAACCTAACTTTCAAGTTCGACCTCTTATTTGGCCTTTTGCTTAGGTAGAGGAAAAATATAACTTAGTTTATCAGTATATGTTTGTGTACTCATTTTTCCCAAACGAGGTAATGCTAGAAATTAATCTAGCATTACTTCTTAGCATTTAATGTTTGCTACAATTGATAGCCCATAGTGCATTTACAAAATCCTTGCGAGCCATGTGTTGCACCGCCCTGATTTTGTTGCATCGCCCTGATGCTAGCCATGCGGCCATGTGTTGCACCGCCTTAATTTCAGACATGTGTTGTAAGACCACCCTGCTACGACAAGTTTCCTTTCAGGTTCTTTCTCTGCAACTGAATTAGAATTGTTGCAATGGTAATTGAATTGAGGAGAAGAAATATGCTGGAGGTGGCAGCCTTTTCTTTTGTTCAACAACTCAGTTAGGCTTCTGGAAGAGATTTTCTTCTAGCTTTTCTACTGGATAAATCTAAAAATATTATGAACCATTGCTTAGGTTAGCTTTTCTACTGGATAAATCTAAAACTATTCTGAACCATAGCTCAGGTAAATTTCTTTCCAGTGACAAAAAAAAATTACACCCTACTTACCTCATTTTTTCTTCTTCCCTTCTTGCAAATAGAAGGTATCAAAGAAGGCCCCTGAAATAACCCATGTTCTCTAAGCCATGACCTGTATTTGCTGGGCACTTTCGCTTCTTTCACCAAAAGCAGAGTGTTTGCAGGCTGGTCGGACTGCAGGGGCAAAGCAATCATGGGAACCCCTGCCGCCACGCTTTCCTAAACCAAATTCCATCTGCAGTGGGTGATAAAATCCCCGTAGCTTTGTGTGCCAAAATCGCCGCCTACGGTGCCACCCGGTCTCTATCAGACACCGCCCTTCCAGTCACCGCTCATAGCCTTCCTGCAGCAGCTCTGTTTTTCCACTCCAACGACGAACCGCCCTTGGCGAGACTTGACTCTGGCGGCCGCATCACCCATAGAAATGGATGCCCGCTCGCTTCCAGACCTAGTGCTAGCTCGGTAACCTGCGCCGAAGAAATATAGTGTTGTGAGCATTCATTAGAAGAATCTTAATGCCAGTTCGGAAATTTTTTAACCCCAAAAGGGTTTTCTCCGTTTATAAATCCGCATGTTCAATTTCTATTGTGGATTGGTTGTGTTTGATGTTGTGTTTTTACTGTCAACAGTTGACTTTCCCACAGAAAAATAACAGTCTGCAGCGGAGCAATTTTGCCATTTTCTCTTTTGCTTACTGTAGTAAAGTATTTTGTTCAGAACTCTACTAGATGTAACAAATGTTTTGGACACGGAACAGGGGACTGGCTTTAGTCTTTTGGAATCAAACTTCTGGTTACTCTAAGCCCATTTTGATAGTTTTGTTCTGTGAACTTATGAGCCTTCCATGTCGGATCAAGAGGAGGAGTAGGTCCTACCTATCGTAGATGAATTAACACTATTTTCTTAGGCAAAGTTGACAAAAGACACAATTTTGCATAGGAATTATAGAACTACAAGACAAGGGTAGCATGACCTTTGGTAGATTGGGTTGAAAGCACAACTTCCAGGAAAAGAAAAATGGTACTCCAGAGAGAAGGTAGAGGAAAACTTTCCTCACCTAATTCGGTAAATATTTTAGAGACAAAACACCTCCTTAAATGGGGAGGTATTATCTGGATTGGATCATCATATAATTTTTCATCTATCTTGGTAATTTCTAGGTGGAAAATTGGAGGAATCATCTTTTAGAGTTATTTTAGCATAGGTCCCAGTTTGGAAAGTTAGATCTAAAATCTTCTAGAGTCATTTTGAGGCATTAAATGACATTTTTTGGTCCAAAAACTATGAGGGCACTCCCAACAATGTTCTACACACCGAGACCTTTCCAATGATGAAGAATCACCTCAATCGAAGCTCATCCTGCAAGTTGAATTTCCTTATTGACCGTCATGGTATGAGTGGATGCAACATCAACCCCCATTACTCAAACGTGTGGGGCTATCCACACGTGTATTTTCAAGAATATTCTAGAAGGTCCAAACCTTATGATCACTAATTGAGGGATGAGGAAGTCAAAACCATAACCCTCGATGGCTCTCAAGCTATGTTAAATACTGAGTCTCTAAGAGGAGAAGAGGTTCCATTCTTTAGAATTGTACTTGTTCCATAGTTGAGAAAAAAAATCTAGGAGTCGTATTTTGAAAGCATAAAAGAGATGGAGGAATATTTTGTAGTATCCTATCAAGCCATAAAGTCATAGGAAACTCCATAGTGAGTGCCCATTCCATTGTATGTGTATTTTGATAATTGAAGAAAAGATAGAAGAGCAGAGGCCTCACCTTCGAGCTGGGTTGTCCCCCGTATTGGGTGTCCTAGGGTAAATCTTGTGTTTATTTGCATGTATGTTGCTTTTTTATTTGTTTTTTCTTTTATTTTCGTATTTAAGTTATTTTCTATATCAATAAACTAGAGATAACAAATCTAAAATCTAAGAAAATAAACTTGTATAATAAATATTTCAACATATTATAAGATCTATTATGACTAATTGTTCCAGTGGAATATCCACCTCTATTCACAAATCAGATGGTAATCATTGTGATTGGGTGTTGTTCATTTATTCTCCATTTTGTACATTTTGAGATGTTGAGTCAATAATTAGTAAATATTCTTATTATACATCGGTAAATATGTAAATATTTGATGTTTTATTGAGAAAGGAGCATGTATGGATCAATATTTTGATTGATTATAGTGTCAACCATCTTTTGTTATGTGTAATATCAACCAATATGCGATAGAGGTATAAAGTGTATAGATTTAATGTTTGTTACAAATTCTACATTAATACCAATGGTTTATGTCACCACATTACATGTTAATAGCATTTAAGTAATGATTTTGGTGTTTCCATATCACTCTTTTGAAACTATTTATGCATTGTCTTTGAATTTTATTGTTGTTGGGTATGGTTTTAGGGGCTCTTATAATCATTTGGAAGAGTGTTTATAATTAGGTTTTTTGGTCCCTGCCCTTTGGGCCGAGGGACTTATAATAATTGATTTTCACTATTTCTATTAACTTGGCACATAAACCAATGCATTATAATCATTTTAATGAAAGTTTTCGGTAAATCATGTAATTTAGGTGAAAATTAGGTTTTATTAATCAGTATGCTAATTGGTCCCACTGATCAATAATAATAGGTTCCGTATATAAAGTAGGCAAAGGTAAGGTCATAGCCCATTCGGATCGGAGCTCTAACTAACTTCCAGTCCTCAAGTTGTAAGCGGGGTTTAGTCAAGTAAAGCAGAAGG
The DNA here is from genome assembly GCA_009831015.1 of Picea engelmannii. Classification (NCBI taxonomy): domain Eukaryota; kingdom Viridiplantae; phylum Streptophyta; class Pinopsida; order Pinales; family Pinaceae; genus Picea; species Picea engelmannii. The sequence goes on from ML778422.1 coordinate 11,592, forward strand.
CGAAAGAAAGCATTTAGAAACAATGGCGGAAGAGGCAGATTGAGACAACCAAGAATTTGGAGATGGTACAATAGGCATTGCCCTAAATTTGGGATCGGATAATGTTGGAGCTGTATTAATGGGCGATGGCTTGATGATACAAGAAGGCAGTTCCGTGAGAGGAACGGGAAAAATTGAGGCAGTTCCGTGAGAGGAACGGGAAAAATTGCTCAGATACCAGTAAGTGATGCGTATTTGGGTCGTGTTGTAAATGCTCTAGCCCAACCCATTGATGGCAAGGGTCAAATTTAAGCTCCGCCCATGCTGATGGATCTACTGGATCAACAGAAATAACTGCACCATCTGCAGGATCTACTGGATCAACAGACACGACTGTCGTTGCTCTAACTACCTATGCCTGCGTTCCTGGTTTGAAGGTTAGAACCTCTTAATGTACCGGAAGATGCTGATGCTTCCCTTGTGAAAACAAGCAAGGATAATCCAATCCCCAATATAAAGAAATGAGAGCAACAAGCAAACCACAAACACAAAAAAGATCTCTCTAATTATGCACAAAATGTATGTGACCCTATGTGCCCTCCTACTTAACCTCCTTAAAAGACTACAGACACCTATTTGCGGGCTTTCGAACCAACCCCTCGAGTACTTCTTCAAAGCCTTATCCATCACCAGAGCATACAGATCAGACACGACGAAGGATCGAAACTACACAGTCGATCAAACATCCATATCCCGTGTCCCAAGACCGTCCCACAGGAACCTTCCCCACGGTTTATTAACCTGAGTTTCAGGTTCTACTTCTTATTTGACCTCTTCCTGAGGCAAAGGAAAAAGATAACTTAGTTTATCATCATTTTTCCCAAACGAGGTAATGCCAGAAATTAATCTAGCATTACTTCTTAGCATTTGATGTTTGCTACAATTGATAGCCCATAGTGCATTTACAAAATCCTTGCGAGCCATGTGTTGCACCGCCCTGATGCCGTTGCATCGCCCTGATGCTGGCCATGCGGCCATGTGTTGCACCGCCCTCATTTCGGACATGTGTTGTAAGACCACCCTGCTGCGACAAGTTGCCTTTCAGGGTCTTTCTCTGCAGCTGAATTAGAATTGTTGCAATGGTAATTGAATTGAGGAGAAGAACTCTGCTGGAGGTGGCAGCCTTTTCTTTCGTTCAACAACTCAGTTAGGCTTCTGGAAGAGATTTTCTTCTAGCTTTTCTACTGGATAAATCTAAAACTACTCTGAACCATTGCTCAGGTTAGCTTTTCTACTGGATAAATCTAAAACTACTCTGAACCATTGCTCAGGTAAATTTCTTTCCAGTGACAAAAAAAAAAATTACACCCTACTTACCTCATTTTTGCTTCTTCCCTTCTTGCAAGTAGAAGGTATCAAAGAAGGCCCCTGAAATAACCCATGTTCTCTAAAGCCATGACCTGTATTTGCTAGGCACTTTCGCATCTTTCACCAAAAGCAGAGTGTTTGCAGGCTGGTCGGACTGCAGGGGCAAAGCAATCATGGGAACCCCTGCCGCCACGCTTTCCTAAACCGAATTCCATCTGCAGTGGGTGATAAAATCCCCGTAGCTTTGTGTGCCAAAATCGCCGCCTACGGTGCCACCCGGTCTCTATCAGGCACCGCCCTTCCAGTCACCGCTCATAGCCTTCCTGCAGCAGCTCCATTTTTCCACTCCAACGACGAACCGCCCTTGGCGAGACTTGACTCTGGCGGCCGCATCACCCATAGAAACGGATGCCCGCTCGCTTCCAGACATAGTGCCAGCTCGGTAACCTGCGCCGAAGAAATATAGTGTTGTGAGCATTCATTAGAAGAATCTTAATGCCAGTTCGGAAATTTTTTAACCCCAAGAGGGTTTTCTCCGTTTATAAATCCGCATGTTCAATTTCTATTGTGGATTGGTTGTGTTTGATGTTGTGTTTTTACTGTCAACAGTTGACTTTCCCACAGAAAAATAGCAGTCTGCAGCGGAGCAGTTTTGCCATGTTCTCTTTTGCTTACTGTAATAAAGCATTTTGCTCAAAACTCTACTAGCTGTAACAGATGTTTTGGACACAGAACAGGGGACTGACTTTAGTCTTTTGGAATCAAACTTCTGGTTACTCTAAGCCCATTTTGATAGTTCTGTTCTGTGACCCTAAATAGCAGGCATTGAAAACAGGGAAAATGGCAAAGACCTTCGTAATATCAACAATTCCACCCCAGTATATTCAGAAAATAAATCTCCAGATAATGTTTCGGATCAACCTATCTGTTTATGTAAAAATCAATGATTAAAATGCTAGTTTTAAAAATGCAAGCAAAGTAAATATGTTACGTGATAAATATATTTTCATTATTTTTTGGGGAAGTTGCTTTGAGAACTCGCTATGATATTAAAAGTGTGCCGCGATGGAGAGCTTGGAACCAACAAACACGCTTTGTGGCTGGATCAGAACGAGAAGAGATAGTGCCGGTTGAGGAGCCTGGACCGTAGAAAGGAGAGCGCACTCCAGAGAGGAGGTAGCTTATTGGAAAGCGAGCATCAGGGAGCAAGCTAGGGGCTGGAACGGAGATCTTAAGGTTGGACTCAGCAAGATCATTCAGTTGTAAGCTACTAGCTCTCGACCGGGAAGGTATATTATCTCTTACCACCTATGTCTCTGTATGGCCTATCATTCAAAAAAGTACAAGCGCTACGGAAGCCCAAAAAAGCAAGCATGTCCAAAGTGATGCACCGCAGAATCCCCGCTCTTTGAATCCCCTGTAGAACAACAACACACAGAGGGTGTCTTAGCTTTGTAATCGGATTCAAAGAGCGGTGGTACTGAGATTAAATCCTTCGCAGAAGAACAACAACCAGAGATGGTCTCAGTATGCCCGTGGTGACGGTGGCATGGCATTCAGGTCTGAGTTGCGTGTAAACAAGTCGCTCCTTGAAAGGTAAGCACGTCCGATCGATGCAACTGGCATTTGTTAGATGATTAAATGGTAGACACGTCCACTGTATTTTTTTCAAGAAGAATATGTGGAAGGTATTTTACTTTTTCCATTTGATATTTAAGTTATCGTAATATTATTGTTTAAATGGTTTGTTAGTTAAATAAAATTAGAAATTTCAATTTTTTTTTCTATAGTTTTAACTTTATTTTAATATTCTTTCACATCAATAACTTTTCAAAGTTCATAAAATTTCAGAACACTTGTCAACATCGTTGAACCTGTTGCTGTGTGAGAAACAGAGGAAATCGCTCAACCTGTTGCTGTGTGAGAAACAGAGGAAATCGCTCCACCTGTTGCTGTGTGAGAAACAAAGGAGTGTTTCTTATTTTTTTTCATAATATGAGAAAGGTAAATTGTGGTTCTTATGAGAAAGGTAAATTGTGGTAGCACATATAAGGTATGCATGGTCACACACTATAGGAAAATAGGATGTTATCTTGCCATATCACCAACTTTTGGGGGAATAAAAGATGAAAAGGAATTTTGTGTTTGCAAGATTCCAATTGTTGTTTGTTGTATATGGAGGTATTTTTGAGGGAATAATAAGATGAAAATGAATTTTGTGTTTACAAGATTGCAATTGTTGTTTGTTGTATATGGAGGCACATTTCTAATGCCATTTATAATTTCCAAAATTCAATAGCGATGATATGCATACGAAAAGCATATTGTGAGATTCTGTTTTTTTATATTGTGATTATGCAAGGTATAAAAAATATGATGGTTATGTTCCCAATAGGAAAATAATTTTTTTTTGAGTAATTATTAACCTTTTGAGATATGTTGGCACAACTATCGCATGTATATTTTAGATTATTTATTTTATAAGGAATGTTGTTACATTATTTATTTTCTAAGGAATGTTGTTTGTTGTAATGCATGAAGTTTTGGATGGGAGATTCTAGTGTAGGCTATTAATGAATTGGTAAGGGTTTTTGTTCTATTTCTTTATCTATGCATGTATATGGCTTAGAAATCAATATACAATAGAAATCAATATACAATAGAGACCAATGTTGAAATCAATATACAATAGAGACCAATGTTGAGACCAATGTTGGAACCATGGTAATTAGGGGAAATTTGGTAATTAGGGGAAATTTGAGGTCTAAAATGGGCCTCCTAAGGAAAATAATAAAAGAAAATAATAAAAGAATAGTTAAAATAATAAAATAATAATTGTGAATTTTCCTAAGGAAAATAATAAAAGAATAGTTAAAATAATAAAATAATAATTGTGAATTTTCAAAGGGAAAGAAAAAAAACTACTTATTTAAATCATATTTTTTACTTATCTCTTCATGATTTTATTCAAATTTCAAGTGTAGACATTCATTGCATGTTGAATTAAATTCTGCATCCAATGAATACCCACTTGACATACTTTTGAGAAGCCTGCAGTGAGATAAACTATAAATACAAGAAAAAAAAAGTATTTTCAAGAAACACGTATTTCCATTTTATCTCATAGTGGGCCTATCAAAAGTATGCAAAGTGGATACTCGTTGGATGCAGAATTTAATTCCACTTCCAACAAGTGCCTACACTTGAAATTTGAGTAAACCAATAAGAAAACGAGTTGAAAACATGATTAAAACAAGCATTTTTCTTCCCTTCCCTCCAAAAATATGTATCATTATGGTTGACATCATCATCTTGAATCTTATTGGTTCTTTTAAAGTTGATTTTGATAGTACATTTTTTGTTTTGAGGCCCATTTTTTACCTCAAAATTCCCCTAATGGTTGTTCTCCTTACCAAGTGTATTTTACTAAGTAAAATATTATTATTTCATGAATCTATTTACAAAAGACTTGCTACCGTTCATGTTGGAGAAACTAGGTTTTTAGTCTATAAATGTTTGATGACATGGAAAAATATGATTGGGTAATATTCAAACATATCTATAATCAATTTGTAATGAGGTTCTCCATGTACAACAACATTCATAAGATGTAGGTGAGAACAATCGTGCTCAATAGTGGTCCTCATCCTCCAAGGTAGCTTGTGTTTTTTAAAAAGCAGAGTTTAATTGTTGTATTTGAATACTAATTATAAAGGGATATACTATTTATTAGTTGGATTTTGTGTTGGATGTTGTGATAAATAGGTGGAGTATGTCATTTTTTCCATTCTTCCACTATTACAATACATATATGTAGCATCATCATTTTACATCGTCATAGTGTATTTTTTCAAGTTCAAAGTTTTTCGCTAGCACATATAAGGATTTTGCAACAGGAATTTTGCATTGAGGCTGCATCAGATCAACAATGCTGAGAACATTTCAAAAATGTTAATTTTTTCACTTGCATCATGTTTGAGTTGAGTAGAATCATATTTTCATCATTTTTGCGTCATCCATATGTCACTAAAATTTGTTGGGCATCATAGTTGTCATGTTTATGTCATTTGTGTGTTATGTTGCATCAAAATAGTATCATGTAGAAAAATTTATAGCATCTTATTAGTGTCGTAGTAATATATTCAATTAAAAAACCACGTGTTGTGAAATTATTGTCATATTTGCAAACAATCATGACATCATTCTTCCATGGAGTTCCAACTAATCATTGACAAGAGTGCAATTTTTAAAAACTAATGTGAGGAATCATGGTAGAAATTAGGAAAGCATCCATCTTCCTTATAACCCATATCTTCTCTCCAAATTTCAAGCTAATTCACTACACTAAAGAAGAAAAACGACCACCACTCATGTTTCTACTATATACCTAGTGTTGTGATATACCACCTAGCCTGGATTCATGCTAAATAATTATTTATTATCAACTTATTTGATTTTGGTGGGATTGATAGGACCTTCATATCCTCAAATCACAACCTTTCAAT
>ML778422.1:18007-55072 GCA_009831015.1 Picea engelmannii
GGTAAGGGATCCCTTCTATTACCCCCTAAAGGTGTCCATGCACTTATTATGTCTTTTGAGGGGGACTACAGTGAAAATTATAGTATCCGTAAAATTAAGATATCAAACATACCTATTCTAACATTATATTATGTGCATATACAAAATTGAACTATGTTTATCGTTTTCTTTAACATGCCTTCATGATGCACATCCAATAGAAGTAAAAAGAAAATATTGTCAACAAAACAAATGACTCGCATTTAACAAGTGCATGACTAACATTTTTGTAGTTTCCCTCTCCCCTAACTTGATGTTTTGGTTTATATCCATTAAATAGAGAGGAGGATTATTGTGTGTTTTGTTATTGGTAGAATCAAGTGGTATTCCCTGCGTTGTATACCCTCCTCTTTTTGAGTTCACTGCAATACTTGATGACTTGATATAAGAGTTCCTTGGTTTTTTTGAGATATTAGTTGAATTTGTAGCTCCAAGTAGGGTTTTTAGTATGAAATTGTTTGGAATATCTCTCCTGGTAAACATCGGTGGCTTCTTAACAATAGAGGTTGTAACATTTTTCTAACTAGATGAAAGCTCATTCTTTCTTGCCCACATCCTTCGTCTCCCCTTCCTAATTGTTTCCATCCTTCTTATGTTGAATGGTCTCCATATAATTCTCAATATTTTTGTGAATATCATATATTAATGGCTCATAGTTGCTTGTAGATTTAATGAAAGGATGGATTGAATGTAATCTAAATCTAGATTAAAGTGAGCTATTAAAGATTTTTTCTTTGACAAAAAAGGAGCTATTGGATCTAAAATCCAAGCTAGCCAAGAAAGGTTTTGCTTTGCTTACAATTTGTATATTGCAAAGTATAAATCATGTTAGAGATATTTGTGTAAGTTATGTCTTAGATGTGGGTTGTTATGCTTAGTTGGTTCAATCCCAATATGTTTTTATTGTTGTTGAATGTGGTGATTGGAACCATTGTTGTTACTTCTCAAATGTGTCAAAACTACAACACCAACAAGGACCTAAGAAAAAACTTATCTCTATGATATAGACAAAGCACCTTTAGCTTATCTAAAGATTCATTTATATTCCCACCAATCAAGAAAAAGCTTATTTTCATCATTTCAAAAGACATTTTCATAAAACAAAAATCCATGAGCACAAGGAGTGATTTAATTGGTGGGATGATAAACTAGAAGATGTTGTCATCATAAACAAGGTTATTTGATATAATTGGAAGAATTCACTTGAATATAGTTAAGGCAAGCCATCACCAAGAGGATTTAAGTGTCACAACTATATTTCAATAATTAAACATGAATGTGAATCTCCACTATGGTTGCAAGAATCAATGTTTATAAGATTGGGCAACAAGAATAAAAAGAGGGGATTCATGGATTGCAACACTAGTTACTTAGCATCAACTTGAGTGATGGTTATTAATTTTGTTCTTTTAGGTAATGTGTTAGCCTAAATTATGAAGAGAGAATATCATGAAACAATAGGGAATGAGACACTAATAGAACTATTTCATTTAATGTAACCTTATTATTTCAAAGTTGCTATGATGAATGATCAAAGCCATCTCCCACTCTACTTAGATGATTTTTGAATTCCATAACCCTCATGGCATATCAACAAAATACATGTCTAGGTCAATCAAGTCAAATTTCGTCAAATGTTGTAACATCCCGCTCTTGTGCGCACTCAACGAACTTATTCTTTGAGGACACTTGCTTACAAGTGATTCAGATTATTATACTATTGGGCATTTTATTATGATTATGAGGCATTATGGATTGATGACATGTTATTTTGTTGTATTGACATAGACAGGTGCTATTGATTCAGTTTTCCTAAGTGTGCAGGATTTTGGACCTCGAGGATGCAGAGGCATCGATGAAACCCCTTGGACTCTGGACCGAGTCAGGGAGTGGACAATTGGGGTTTGATTGTTGTATATATGACCTATGTGCATCTGATTAAATGTTATGATTATGGATTTTATTCTGACACGATTCGTTGATGGTGCAGTCTGACGACAACTTTCCGACCAGACTCACATGCGGAGTAGAGGGGTCACGCATGATAACCAGAGATGTTGAGGGAGAGGTGTGGAAAACATCCATGCCACATCCTATTAGCACTCTCGTTGTGGCTCGAACTGTAGGTGAACGATTACCTAGTTCAAGAAGACCCACGATGTCATGAGGGCCGACTGTGACAGTCGTTCACAATGATTCTAAGGGGCGCGCAATAAAGCAGGGGCCTTATTCCTTAGAGGCCCTTAGTCTCCCACAAGATCACCTGGCGGAGTATTGACTTCAAGGATTTTTTATGTCTACCAAGTCATTCAAGAGGCGAGTGGAACCCTTGGAGCACGTAGTGCATCCAGAAGGGCACGTCGCGCGAGGGAAACAAAATGAGGTGAGTGACACCCTTAGCGCATGTAGTGCATCCTGAAGGGCACGTCACACGAGGGAAATAGAATGAGGCGAGTGGCACCCTTGGAGCACCTAGTGCGTCCTAAAGGGCACATCGTGTTGTTAATTAATAAATGAATAAACCTAGATGGCCTTAGAACGAATAATGTGATAAGAACGATTTAATGCAATTTCCCTAATAAAATGTCGCCCAGCCTAGGAAAATAAAATCTAGGTCTAAGTCATCCTTGTGATAAAAATATATATATTTATATAAAAATAAAAATAAAATAAAATAAATAATAATAATAATAATAATCATTAATCATGTGATGAGAAGGGGGTAAGCAATTCAATTAATTTATAAAAATCTTTTGGGGGATAAAATTTAAAAAAGGGGGAAAAGAGGAACTAATTGTTTTGTTACATATGCTAATTAAAAATTTATTAATTAAAAAGAAAAAGGGGAAAAGGGTAATTTTCTACACTTGCCAATTTGAGTTTAAATGAAAAGGGAAAGATGGAAATTTAAAAGAATTAGGAAACTAAGGAAAAAGGAGGAAACATAAAGAGAAAGGGAAACATAAGGGAAAAGGAGAATGACTAACTTAGTAAGGTATCTTGCATTTAAGAACTTTCTAAATCGAACTCAACTAGTAAATTAGTAAGGGGGTAAGTCATTGAAATGTGTAAGGGAATATGGGGACACCTAGGAGCGATTCTAGGAATTCTTTTAGGTGGGTGAGGGAAATAGAAGTAATTAATTAATGAATGAAATAAATTTATGGTGCAATGAAGGGGATGGGTGACACTTGTACATGGAGGATTTTTATGAATTAAGTTATTGAACAATAAATTAAATGGGAATTTGAGAAATTAAATGACTTAGAAACTCTATATAAAGGAGGGAGGAGGAGGATGATGGATCTGTTCCGTGATGCATAACGTTACGCTGTAGAAATTTAGACTTGACTGACTTAGCTTGTGGGAGTTGGGATACCCAGCTCGGTGAGGAGTGGTAGCTAGGCCTTGCGAGGCGAGCTGGGAGCTAGTTGTTCTCTGGTTTAGTGTGTGTGGCCCATTTTAGTGTGTGTGGCCCATTTTTGGCTCTAGGGGCTAAGGGGGAAGAAGAGTACCCCTAGCGTTGGTTGGGAGGTACCGGTGAAGTCGCATCGGTCGACAAGAGGGAGTTGTACGGAGCGTGCAGGACAACGACTCAAAGCGGACGACTTGGGCTACGTTACGCTTACTTGATTCTGCATGGTAGATTATTATTATACCTTACGCTTTCATTTATGTATTTTTAATTGGGTAAAGAAAATGTTTGACTCGACATTTCAACCGAGAACTTAAATTTCCCCATAGTCTTAAGATCGTTGCTTGACTTGATTCCCTTGACATTTGATCCCTTCATGTTGTGACTATCATTTGGTTTGTTGATTGTTGTGAAGAGTTGTGCTTTTCGTCCTCATCCCTAGTCCATCAATCCATGCCTGAGAAGTCGGCCAGGAGCCGAATCAATGAGCGTCACTTCGATGCACAATGACCTATAGATTCTAATGCCCTTCTTTTATGTGCGTGGATGATGAGTGAAGGATGTGTTTTCCTAGTTGTTCACCCCTTCTTATCTCTGTGTTTGATCTCCGCCTTGCTTTGGTCTCTGCATGTTATATCATCTATGTGTCTTAATCGTTCTCGGCATCCGAAATCTATGCTTAATATTATATGCATTTCAACACCCTCAACCACGATTTTTAACTCTATGTTTTTATTGATGCATTTTCATTGCTGGATATATTGCTCTGCGATTTCATATATTGAATGTGTTTTCATTGTTGGATATATTGTTCTGCGATTTCATATATTGGATGTGTTTTCATTTCCGGATACATTTCTCTACGTTTTTATATATTGAATGCATCTTCATTGCTGGATATAATGCTCTGGTGATTTTGCCTTTTTTAAGACGACAATCATTACTTGTTTACTTAGCGAATTTGGCCTTTTTTTTTACTACAATTCATTTCTTATTACATTGCAATTTGACACATGTTAAGGCTGCCATCGTTGTTGGTTAAGACTGCAATTTTGCTATTTTTAAGACAACAATCATTGCTTGTTTACCTGGCAAATTTGGCCATTTTTTTTTACTGCAATTCATTTCTTATTACAATGTGATTTGGCACTTGTTAAGACTGCCATCGTTGCTAGTTAAGACTGCATTTTTTCCATTTTAAAGACAACAATCATTGTTTGTTTACCTGGTGAATTTGGCCATTTTTTTTTACTGCAATTTGTTTCTTATTACATTGCAATTTGACACTTGTTAAGACTGCCATCGTTGTTGGTTAAGATTGAGATTTTGCCATTTTTAAGACAACAATCATTGCTTGTTTACCTGGCGAATTTGGTCGTTTTTTTTACTACAATCCATTTCTTATTACATGTCAATTTGACTCTTGTTAAGACTGCCATCGTTGTTGGTTAAGACTACGATTTTGCCAATTGTTACCTGGTGATTTTGCGAATAGATAAGACTGTGATTTGCCATTTTTTTGGACAACAATCATCGCTTGTCACCTGGCGATTTTTCCACTTGTTAAGGTTGTCGTTCGATGCTTGTTAACCCCTGCAAATTGCCATTATTTTTTGCAATTAATCTCTTCCATTTATCATTTTTAATCTCTGCGATTTTGCATATTCATGTCTTTATTATCTTTGTTTCTTCATGTATTTATTAATCTCTACGACTTGCCACTTATCTTTGTGTCTTCGTGGCGATTTTTGTCTAGAGGTGGCAACCAATTTATCTCTACGTCTTCATGTCTTTTTTCCAGCCTTGTCATTTGACCAACTTTGCCCTTTGCCGGTACTTGATTGTGATTTGATTTCTCTGAAAACGTTTGGCGCATAGTTGGATTCAATGACTTTTCTTGTAATGTATAATTTGATTTATATGGCATGGTTAAGCGATTGGTTTAATGTGATTTTACTATATAGAGTTATCTTGTATTATTGTGCAGTGATCTCCTGTTAACTTAGCATTATTGCAGCATGTATCATTGTTATCATTGTTAACTTAGCATGTATTATTGGGTTAGGTTATCCTTATGACAGCGATAATATGGCAATTTGTTTCTGGACAACGTTCTTCTATTATTAATTAGCATTAATAATTATTTTTGTTGGATAGCGTTTAAAATTGGCATTAAATCTCATTGAATAATGTCAAGGTGACAATTATTTATAAACAACAAGATAGCATTGAAATTATATTGAATAGTGTCAAATGAATTTTATTTATAACCGCATAACAACATAAAATGGCAGTAAGGATAACATTGAAGTGGCATTAATTATAGACATCGATCACATTAAGGATTATGCCTTTCGACAATAATGTCGATTATTTTTATAAGCAGCGTGGAGCACCTTTAAAATGTTTAGTAGTTCACTTATTTTAATGGATAGTTTATAATTTTTGATAAGCGTATTTGATTTGGTTAAGTGCCTTTCTTAGGGAGCATTATGATGACATTTATGACCTTAGTAGCTTGGTAACAGTTTGACCTTCGCACTTAGACATCTGGCTTATCAGTTAGTGGATGTGTTGTTGGCAAAGTTGGGTATTAGCTTGAGCTTTTCCTTTGATTGTAGTCATCTTGCGTCTGGTCGACCTGTTGCTTGGGGTATGGGTGTATCCTTCTTGTTAGTATTTGTCTCCTAGCGCATCGGAGTTATATAGAGTCCTCGGTCCAGATAGGATGTGTCGCGCCAAGGTTACAGTCGTGCCTATCACATGTGGACGACATGATTCCTGATGAGGGGATCATTGCGTGCCCTAAGGGATAGAGGCGAAGGATAACTTGGCCAAGGTATGTGCCTTTCACATGAGTGTTGTTGATCATTGTAATTTTTCTATTGATGCTTGGGTGGAACGCCATCATGTGTTTGGTAGTGCGCCCTCGAGTTCCTAGTTAACTAGTCGTCGAGGCCATCATGTCGGGATGGGGATGTTGTTCCTTATCTTGTAGGCATGGCCATGTTTGTGTCGGGCGGGTAGTCATTTCTCCTTGTTGTTTTATGCATGTTTCACCTAACTGCTCTAGTGCCAGTGCGTGGAGTCATAGTTGTATGTTCCCTGTTCAGCAGGCATGGTGCTCGTCATCAGGTGTGTTGTCTAGTTGTAATCATTGTTGTCATCCTATTAAAAAGAAAAATAAAATTGCATTTTCTGCTTCGCTTATAGTTGTAACGATGGGGGCACCGCAAATGTGAGTACATTTTGTAAAAATTCAAATGTTGGCCCCTTTTACTAGTCACTAGGTGGGCTCCATGTGGGAAAAGTATTGCAAAAAATATAAAAATAATTGTGTTACACTTTTAGAAAATAAAATGGACATACACTATTTTACTCAAAACAAAATTTCCAACAATCCTTCATGTTCCCAATTTCGAGTTCATATTACCAGTGTATGAAGTGTGCAAATCACACATCTCTTCGGTGGGGAAAATTTCATAGTCATGCCTTCATTGATAAAACTCTATTATGAATTAGACCTAAAGATAAAATTGGGTCTAGTGGTGATGTAGGATTTTTTGTGGAATTTCCAATGGTATATCATATGCTTGGTTTTGACCCTCAACTGTTGAGAAAAAACTTTTGCAAGATCAAAACTAGTTTCACAGTAACATTTTGGTGGTAGAGTTTCATAGTTTAAAAAGGTGGTTTTGTTGGGCATCCGAACATAAATTTAAATTTTTTAGGTTGTATCTTACCTCAAGACCTTTCCGAACACATGTCAATTTCTCATTATAAGATCAACTTTGTAACATCCCTCATCTTAACTGAGGAACATTACTATACAGAATACACATAAATTCAAAAATTTTCTACTAACCAAATTCTTGTCGCTTACCAGCTACAAATTCTACACATATTTAAACATTGTGGATACCCTTATTTAAATGCAACTACATCATGCTAACTAACATGAATGTCATGTCCTCACTAATAAAAATCGCACATGCAATAAGATTTGTACCATGCACAAAAACTCTTTCGCAATGCACAAGATGATTTGAGCACCATGCCGAAATCTTATTACCGTTACTACTAAAATTGACTAACATATACATTTAAATGAAAAATTATGAACAATACCACAATCAAGATCATGCAATTTTCTATACTGGTTAAAAATGTAATGAAGCTAATAAATTCACCACAACAACATGTAATTCATTCTCGTGCAAAAAGTAAAACACACAGTAGTTAAACTCATAAAATAACTCATGAGAATAGATAAACACTTATCATTTTAAAATAGTTGTGCAACCAACTACTTGGGATGGAAATTCCACCCAACCATATACTTTTTGTTTCATATCTCAATGGAAAGTCACCCCTGAGCTAGGGTTAGGGATCCATAAGAAAAGGATGTCTCTCATTGTCCACTCACAACTCAGATATACCACAATCCATTGGTATTCTCCTTCAACTATCTTGATTTCTACCATCTCTCTTCCTCTTGACCTATCCAAGCCAAGGAATGTACCCCTTCACTACTCTCGGTCCATTGGGCATCTAATTTGTTTATCAAGGTTTCTTTGACACAGTTAACCTGGAATCTCACTATTGGGAACTCAATGGAACTCATTGCCTGGAGAACTACCAGGAAACAATAAAAACAAGCTTGTTGCTACAATGAAACTCACAAAGGAGTTCACTCTTCAAGTTTGACAACTTAGTTCTTTAGTCTTCATCTCCCAAATGCTTTATAATTCACCCATCCTTCTTACTTTAGCTCCAATTATTTTTTTCCCTGTTCTCTGCTTGTTGTTCATGCAAAAAAATTCCTACAAAATTATATGTTCTCCCCATATGAATTTCCTTTATTTCCCAAGCCAATCGACTGTTAACCCTTCCCAATGTTAATTTTACTTCAACCCCATGCTCCCAATAAATATGGGATATGAATTTTTACAACCACCCTCTTACATGAGTTTAATGATTGGGATAACCATGCAAAAATACATATACAATTTATATCACAATATTCAGAAAAGAAAAGAAAATTCTGCAATTTTTACCCTCCAACAGGAGTCCCAACCAAAATCTCATGTTTCCTCTCAACCTGTTGAACCAAGAAATGTTCCCCCTTCACTACTTTCATTCCATAAGGTTGCACCATTATTTTATCTGTGTTATCAATGCATGTAACCAACAATTACGAGATGTGGTTCTGGAACTCTAGTTGCCCAAAAATGGAGTCTTACATTTCAACTCATGTTTTCTTCAAAATTGAAAAAAAAATGTGGATATTCCTTCTACATGGTTTCTTCGTGTTCCTATGTTGCATATTCAGGACCATAGTATGTCCATTGGACCTTTACCAAGCCGATTTCTTCATTTTATGAGCACTTTGACTTTCTAGTCTAGAATGCGTACTAGTTCCACCCAGAAATCCCCTTTGTTTTCCACTCGGATCATAGTCCAATAAATTATGTGGTTAGATACGGGAACATATTTCTTTAAAAGTGACACATGAAATACATTATGCACTCTCATGGATGCAGGAAATGCTAGCAGGTATGCAACTGGCCTATCTTTTCTAAGATCTCAAAAGGCCCACAATATCTTGCTACCAAGTTTGAGCAACAACGCAATATTAGCGAACTTATTTTCACTTTCACTTTTATAAATACATGTTCTCCCACTCTAAAATATTTGAAAACTTTTTTCTTGTATGCATAAATTTTCTACATGTCTTGGAAAGCATTTAAATTCTACATAATCTTTGCCATCTGCTCTTCCATTTCCTTCAACAAATTTGGCCAATGACAGCTCTTTCTGTTGGATTATCCCAACTCACTTGTGTGTTACACTTCCTACCATACAATTCTTCAAATGGGCTCATTTTTAATGAGGCTTAATACCCATTATTGTAATAAAATTCCACTAAGTAGATATAATCCTCCCACTCTGATGGTTGGTCCATCACATGCATTTTGATCATCTCGTCAATTATTCTATTGGTCCTCTCTATTTTTCCATCTGATTGTGGGTGATAAGTTGTACTAAGATTTAAATTTGTTCCAAAGCCTTTGGAGAAACCTTTCCAAAAATTAGATGTGAATTTTGGATCCCTATACGAAACTATTGCCTTAGGCACCCCATGTAACTTGACAACTTCTTTCATGTAGATCTTTGCAATACTTGTTGTCTTATGTGTAGTCTTTTCTAGAATAAAATGTGCATCCTTTGTTAATTTGTCCACCACCACCATGATAGAATCATGTTGCTTCATTGTTCTAAAAATATTTGTAATAAAATAAATTGTAACTACTTCACATTTCCACTCAAGAATGGGAAATGGTTGTAACGGCCTAGTTGGATGTCTATGCTTTGTCTTCACCTTATGAAACTCTAGGAATCTGGCTATATAATTAGCCACTTATTTCTTCATTCCTAGCCAAAAGTGTTGGCTTATTACAACTGCAATTTATTTTTGATATCCTGGGTGCCCAACATATGGTACATTTTGCATTTCCCTTAACATTGTATTTTTCAGATCACCTGAATTTCGCACATATATTTTCCCTCTGTACATAAGGATTCCATCCTCTTTCAACTCATAATTTTTAAATTTTTGTTGTAAATTACCTTGTTGTATGTTTCTTTTATCTGTAAATATTATTGATCTGAGTTTGCTACATCTAAAATTATGTCTTTTAAATAATATTTGTACATGCTAATGGTTGTAGCATGCATCTTGTGTGATATTCTACCGAGTGCATCAACCACTTTGTTTTCCTTTCCTTTGATATGTTTAATTCAAAGTTATATTCACTCAAAAATTTGAGCCATCTAGTTGGTCTGGAATTGTCCAAACAAATGTTTCAGACCATAGTGGTATGTTCTTTGCTCAAATATTCGACCCATGAGGTAATGCCTCCACATTTTTAGTGCATGTACAATTACTTCTAATTTCAAGTCATCTGTAACATAATTCCTCCCATGATCTATTAGTTTTCGGGACTCATAGCACACCACATGATATTTTTGAGTGAGGAATCCACCAATCTCTTCCTTTCACACATTCATGCACACTAAAAAATCTTCATCTGTATCTACAATATTCAATATTGGCACACTTGTAAAAATGTTTTTCTACTAATGAAAGCTCTCTGCACTCTTGCAAGTCCATTCAAATTTCACTCCCTTATTTTGTAAAAGAGTGATTAGGATTGACATGTTTGAAAATCCTTTTATGAATCTTCAGTAATAACCGGAAAGACCCGTGAATTATCTGACCTCTATCACATTTCTTGGTGTTGGCCATCCTCTGATGGCCTCTATCTTCTCGGGGTCAATTTTTATCTCATCTGTTGAAATAATATGTCCCAAGTAGTGTAGTGTATAATTTATGATCTCTTAAAAATTGCATAACCATTCTTAAATTTTGTTCATGTTCCTATTCTATATTTGAGTTGATGAGTATATGATCTAGGAACACAATCACGAACTTGTCCAATTACTCCCTAAACACTCCATTCATTAGAAACATGAAAACAACTTGGGCATTTTATAACCCAAATGGCAATACCATAAATTCATAATGCCCATATCATATCCCAAACATTGTCTTCCTCATATATTATTCCTTTATCCTCACTTGATGATAACATGATTTCAAGTCAATGTTGGAAAATATTCTTTCACCTTTTGGCTAATCAAATAAATCATCAATCCTTTGCAAAGGATATATATTCTTTATGGTGACCTTATTAATCTATTTGAAATCGATATATAGCATTAAGGTTCTATCTTTCTTCTTCACAAAAAGAACCGGGGCACCCCAAGGTGACACACTTAGGCATATAAAACCCTTCTTTAATAGCTCTTCAAGTTGCATATGCAACTCTTTTAGTTATGGTGTGCCCATTCGGAAAGGTGTTTTGGACACTGGGGTGGCTCCCATCACAAAATAAATAGAGAAATAAATGTCTCTCTTTGGTGGAAGTCCTGGTATTTCCCCAAAAACATATTCAAAATCCCTCAAGATTGCATGGTCTTCAATGCATATCATTTTATCTCTAGTTGCCTCTTCCATATGGGCTACAAACAAATTCCATCCCTTCCTGAAACTCTTTTTCAGCTACATGGATGAAATTTCTCTAATAATTATAGCTGTCGAAATGTCTTGTATTTTGCCTTGCTTCACGCCCTCATCAAGGTAAGTGATTTTCTTGTTGTAACAATCTAGGACTGCATGGTGTTTCTCCAACCAATCCATGCCAATTAGACAATCATATGAACTCAATGGTATGATGTTCACATCTACCCTTGCATTGAGTCCATTCATGTATATTGGTAAATCTTTAACCAACTCATTGATTTTCCTCTTATCCATTGTGGCCAACTTCCACTTCGATCATGGGGGGTTGATATTTTGCTTTCTTGTTGTCCAAAATTGCATAAATCCTTGGCATGTTTCCTCCCATGTATTCAATTTTTTCAGCCTCCTGAATGTTTTGGTAAATGCTCATTCTTTCACCTTTGTGAGGGAAGTCCCTATACAAGTGATTTCCCTCACATCCCCATCGTTGTACATGTCACTACCTTGGCCTTTTCCCAAATGAATCTACCATCCTAGGCTCATTTTGGGTTGATTGTCCTTATTGATTTTCTTGTGATTTGTTCTTTAAAAAGGGTGGCTTAAAACCTTTCTTCCTTTGATCCCTCTTTCCTTTCATCTTGTCATTCCAAAAACTGGCCTTACTCCGCTCTACTCATAAAGAAGCTTTGTTCTCCTTATGGTCTCCTCCAAAATCCTAAGGTTATCACATTGTATCTTGTCACTGTAGAAGGATGGTAACCCACTTAGAAACCTTCCTGTTTTGACTTTTTCATCCTTTATGAAGCCCACATACTTCAACAACTCAAATAACCTCTTCTCATATTCATCCATTGTCATGCTTCTCAAATTTAGTTCAAAGAACTATTTCATATTCCTCTCATAGTATTGCTCGAACAAATATTTCTCTTAGAAATATCCTTTGAACCTCCTCCATGAGACCTTCCTCTCATTGAGATGTTTAGCTTGCTTAAGTTGATCCTTCCAGATGGTTGCATTTCCTTGCAGTGGTAGGTTGCAATTCTTTTTTATACCCTTGAGGGATAATCATGTAGTTGGAAATATTTCATCATTTCCAATATCCAGGCCTTAGCCTCTTCTCCCTTCATATGCTCACCATTGAAAGTTTGTGACTTGAATTTCCTAAGTTCACCTTGAAAAATGTATGTCACATGCCTTCTCTTCTACCTCCTAACAAGAGACACACTTGGGTTGCTCCATGGTATTGAACTTGCACAAGATATTCTAATGGATTGCTTTGGGGAATGATAGTGCATGATCTTACTCCTTGACTAGTTGTCATTCTCATGCTCATCCCTCCTACTATGGGATCTGGGTGTTGTCACATGTCTAGCACTATCCACTTGCTTTGTTCTAGATTCTTTATTGAATTGCCTATGCAGCATGTTCAAAATTTGTAGTATCTCCTCCTAAGACTTCATAATATTCTCATTATATTCCCTATAGATTTGCACTTGTCTATGCAGGCTTCTCATAGTTAAATTCTCATGCATGCATCTTCTTCTATTTGACTCTATCTCGACATTTCCCATGTTGACATGTAGCCCTCGGACTTACTATTCGTGGTTGTAGGACCTTTTGGAATCATCCATGACTAAAGTTCTCATACAAGAACCAAATTTCCTTCCTATACCTCTAAATTTTGTAAGAAAATGTGTATGCAAATAAATTTCTATTAGACAAAAATATATACATACACAAATCTAGAAAAAGAATGTATAAATTTTATGCTCTTTAATGCCACCAGTCATCTTATTTTGCATTGAATGAAATTTATACTACTCAAATCAATTTTTAGGTTTAAATGTGAATTCTCCTTCTCAATACCTTTCTAGCAACTATTTGTTTTCCCAAATCTGAGCTCCAACCTAAAAGTTATGGCCTGTAGAAGTTTTGAATGTTTTCCCATTTTTACCCTATATGGTACAGGTGTCTTTGTTTTCTTCCTGTGCAGTTTATATATCCAGATTTAAAATATAGATCCATGGTTAACTACTATGGTCCAAAATATTTCCATAGACTACTCCCATGCTCCAAACTTATTTCTGAGCAAGGATTTATGCCCTATGGAGGTGAACTTGTGTCGAAATATACCTAATATTATTTCAGTTGTAACTTTCTCATATGAGTGTTGTTTTGCACCTGGGATAGTTCATTGGAAATCTCTCATTGATCTCTTTTATTCAAGTTGTAGAGACTCTATGTAACAAAGATACACACAGATCTCATGTTTTCAACTACCTGAAAACGTCGTTTAGGCCCTCAAAATCGCTCTGCAATTTGATGACCTTCAAAAACTAGAAAAAAAATTCTAAAAATCATCGGTTTAATTGTTGTAATAGTACACCAAATAAACCTACACTTATCATCGACAATTATCCTCTCTTTTTTCTCCTTTTCTTATTCCTTTTCAAATCCCACACATGCACCAGTTTTGTATTATGCACTAATATCCAGCATGCACAAGTTCTACACACACAACGCCAATATTTAGAGCATGTACTGCGCACAAATATTTATTGCACACAACTTTTGTATTGTGCACCAATATTCAACATGCACAACTTTTGTACCACACACTAAGATTCATCACGTGTAAGTTATACAATGCACAGTGCCAATATTTAGCATACATACCAGGCACCGATATTCAACGTGCACCATAAATTCTATACCATGTAATGCTAATATTTAATGCACATATTGTGCACCAATATTTAGTGTGCACCACAAATTATTCATTGTGCAACAACAATATTCAATGCTCATACCACACACCATAATTCTGCACCACACAGTGCCAATATTTAATGCGCATACAATGCACCAATATTCAATGCACACCACAAATTTTGCACTACACAACGCCAATATTTAATGTGCATATCGTGCACCACAATTTTTCATTTCATAATGCCAATATGTAGTGCACGAAAATATTTTCTTCACTTAACTAATTTTCCACATTTCCATCCCTTGACCATCGCAACTATCATGAAAAATCCTGACTCACCTTTCTAAGCCAGATTTTGGTCACTTGGAAGTCAAAATCACCCCCCCATAACAACCATTATGAGCATAAATTTCAACACAAATTAAAGTTTGAGACAATGAATTTTCCAAATTCATGTTGATCTCTGGCCTATACAAGTCTAATGTTGAAACAAAAGCTCTGATACCAATTTGTAACATCCCCCAACTTAACTGAGGAATATTACTACGCGGAATACACAAAAATTTGAAAAGTTTCTACTAATTAAATTCATGTAGCTTACCGGCTACAAATTATACACAAATTTAACCATTGTGGATACCATTATTTAAATGCAGATACATCATGCTAATTAACATGAATGTTGCATCCTCACCGAGACAAACCGTGCATCCAACAAGCTTGGTATCGTGCACATCAACTACTCCCAATGTGTGCGGTGATTTTAGCACTATGTCAAAATCTTGTTACCATTACTACTAAAATTGACTAACAAATACATTTAAATGCATAATTATAAATAACATGACAATCAAGCTTATGTGATTGTCCATACTAGTTAAAAACATAAATGCAACTAATAAATTCACCACAACAACATATAATCCATTCACATGCATAGATCGATGGCTACACCTATGGTTACCAATATGAAGAAGGTTGCCACTTCAGATTCAGAGTTGGTGGATCCTAGGATATATAGGCAATTGATAGGGTCCTTCGACAGTCTAATGCAGAAGGACTTAGGGACTCATGTGGAGCTTGGTGATGTTGTTACTTTTCAAAGAGGGAAAGTACTCACACATCCAAAGAAAGCTATCTCGAACACAACAGTGATCATTAGGGTTATAGAAGGAACTTTATACAGGTTTCAAGGAAATCCTATTCAAGATTTGGTGCATGAGAGTGACAACCTGTGTGAGCTATGGGATAGGAGGTTGGGACACCTACACTATAGGGAATTGTTGATTCTGAGGGGGGTTGTTACAGGTCTTCCAGATTTCAGTATTGAGCAGCAGGGAGTGTGCAGAGGTTGTGCACTTGGAAAGAATATCAAGGTTTCTTTTCCAAATAGCGAGAGTGGGTCCAAGGGGATATTGGATATTATACCTTTAGATATGAGTGGGTCGATGTCATTAGAATCAGTGTAGGGAGTGTAATACTATGTAATGCTCATTGACGACTTTTCCAGGAAATCCTGGATCTTCTTTATGAAGACCACAAATGATGTCTTTAGTTAGTTTCTGGAGTTGAGGGCTTAGGTGGAGAACGAGACAGTAAATAAGATCAAGGTATTGAGGTCAAATAATGGGAGATATTACACCTATAATGACTTGTTGACGAGCGTAAATGACACACCATCAACTAGAAGGTCAAATCTGGACCGAGGTTTTCTAAATAACCCAAGACGTTTGGAATGAAATGACCCGACGGGTTTAATGGCTCCATTGGCCAACTAAAGTCCTGAAAATAAAAGAAATGAAAATAATATATGAAACTACAATACTAAAGATATGGATTTAATAATTTATGAATGTCAAAAATAGAAGTGTGGATATGTACATATGGTTTTGAACAACATATATACAATTTGCAAGTTTTGTTGGATGTCTTGTGAAATCGATGGTTTTTGAAATTGTTTATGAATTAGATAAAGAAAGCACATGCATTTTATATTTTATGGTTTATATTTAAAATCTAAAGAACTAAAGAAATACTAATTAAAACACAATTCGAAATAAGAACAACATAACAATAAAAGCCAATTTAAATTATTCTTATTTCATTGATAAATAAAATAACAAAAGAAATAGAATACGAGTAAACTAACCTGCGATTAATCACTTAATGAGTTTATGTCTTTGTGCAATTCAAACTCCCAGTTGTCTTGCCTGTGAGAAAAATCTATAACAGGTTGGGGCTAACACTCCCAAAAGCAAACTCAAAGGTGTTTTCGGAGAAGGAATATAAGAGCAGAGTAATAAACACAGAGATCTGGTGATCTTGCAATGATGAACATTTATAGTGAAAGAAATTTAATATTAAGCATTCATGTAATACATCATTTAAAATCAAGCATAAATCAATGATATTTAAATGAATTAATGATCATAGATGTAATATATGAATAGCAAATTACATACAGAATTAAAGTACTGAATAATATGAAATATCATACGAGAATGAGACTAAAGTTGTATAAACGTAATAACATTCCATAATATAAAAGAAAAAATGTAATAGGTAAGCGCCACGTTGGTCTAAAGCCAAGGAATGAGCATCTTGTCCATATAGTCTTGAAAGTTACATATCCATAATGTGTCCAAATCAAAAAAATGATCCCCTCACTACCAAGAGTGAATAATATTTAAACTAGTTCAGGATTCAAATGCTCATATCATACAAGATAGAGTTGAATCCACAAAAATTGGATAATATTACACAAATAGTGAACATGAGTTGGTTTTGTCTAAATAAACTAAAGTTTTATAAACATAAAAAGACAGAAACCACCGAATATTTGAACGTATGATTCAAAGTGTTTGCTCCATGCAATCAGTAGTATAATATTCCATTTCCTGTAAATAGAAAAAATCGATTTGATATTCAGAAAAAATAAATAAATAAAAAATTGCTAATTATTATTCAAAAGAGACTGGCTAATGAATCATAGATTTTGTAGCTAGTCTTATTGTTAGCAAGCGAAAACAAAAATTAAATCTACTTATTTTGATTTTTCATAACAGAATTGAATGAAATAAAAACAAAATCGTTTTACCATTAAAAATTAGCCAAAGAGGGATCTGACAGTTCAGAATTTATAATTGCTTTGAAACTGGTTGTGTTCTTAATGATTATATCCCTGTCCCTCTTGAATTGTTTATTCTCCCTCTCTATGTGCACCTTCAGGTCAAGGTTCTCTTGTTTCAACAGAGCATTCTAAGCATCCAAGCATTTAACTCGAGCCTGTAAGAGCGGAACATATGTATAGTAACGCTCGATCCAGTTGAGACAGCTATCACAATGCACTGGGGTAATGGTAGATCAACGTGGAACACAGTCAACAAGGGGTGATTAATTTTTACCCATGGTTTGTTCCAGGTTGTGACCGATACCCAAAAATCCTTCTTTACCCTTAAGACACGGGGGTAAATTGGCCACGAAATCATATTGGTCAACATGGGTAATAACCTCTCTCCTAGAACACTAATTTTATGGGTCTTCACTAGCCAAGAAATCGTCTATCTCACGATATAAACATCGATCATCGATCTCGATTGGATCGATTGAGCTCAGATGATTACTCTTTCGATTTCTTAGTTTTCTAGAAATCAAATGACCAACATTCTTATTCCTGAAACTTAAATCCGTGCTCTGTGGTTTCTTTCCCTTACGAAAATTCTTCACAACAAGTTTATCATTAACACTTAAAATAGAATTATTCATAGGCACAGGAGGATCCTTTTCTTTTAATTCAGAAATCACTTATTCCAGAGATCTTCCAGGTGAAAACTTACATGGTAATTTTTTATCCATGGGAGTTTCATCAACAACAGAAATTGAGTCAATAAATTATGGGCCATCAATTGAATTAGCGAACTGGATTTCAGTTATTGGTATGTCTGAATTAGGGTTTACAATCAAAAGAGGGTTGAATATAGCGTCGGCCTGGGTGAAGCCATTTCTGATCAGAAAGGTCTCCCAATTGTCACCTATTTTCAACCAGTGATAAACCAACAAGATTTTAACGAGTCCATGGTGAAACAGACTCGAATTGATACCTTGTCGCTTATAGCGCTTAGACATTTTGTAAAGAATCATAAAAAGGTAAAAAGGATTATCCAAATCAAACCCTATGAAATTAATAAGCAGACGAATGTGGTACAGAAAAACTAGCCCATATCGGCCTTCACATGTAAAAAATTGCTTCAGAATTAAAAGGAGATTGTGCCATCTAGGTTTTAACAAAGAAATAGAAATGCCTTTTGTACAACAAGTGGTTTCACGGGAAGCCATGAATAAACTCCATGGGACATCTTCTATTTTAGCGTTAATAAACCACCTCTCGCCTTTTAATGGGAGTCATGTCGCCTTGCTCATGAAATCCTCTGTTAATTCCAACTGTATATCCCCAATCTTGGTCCTAAAGCCATCAAAATTTTGTGCAAAAGCTTTTGCAACCTAGAGATTATGGCCTTTTAACTTCTTGAGGAACACATCCCATCCATGAGCTTTCAGGTCATCAATAGTGTCATCATGGGATAACAAAGCTTGGCATCCGTTCGGCTCGATATCAACCACGGGTGTCATTACCATTCTGACAAGGATACAACAAATATCATAAGGGATAGGTTTAGGTTTCCAACGGACGAGCAGCAGAGATAGGTCTAAGCGGGATGTAATGACATGAAAATCGCAGAGTCTAGGGGCTATCATAACTCGGATAGGAGAGTTAGGGAAAATGAAAACCAGAAGGTTCGTAAAACTCCAAACCATTTCTCACGATGAGTGTCAAACCCTACAAAGTACAAAACCCTATGCGCATAATGAATGGTCGCATTAATGTTTCAGGCCAACAAGGTGAAACAAAAACACAAGTACAACATGCTTGTACTAATTTGCATGAATGTTGATTTGACAATTGAACTCATGAGAACAATATCAACAATTAACTAAGGTTCTTGTGCATTCAAACATTTCCACAATGAACTATAGAACTAATGAATTCATGATAACCATAATACAAAAAGATTCTGATAGTGGATTAATCAACCATTTCATAAGATTTGAATTTTAATCATATATGGGTGGATGTTAAAATGATATTTCTCAGGTAAAATATTATGAAACCAAGCCAAGTTTTATGTTTAAATTCATGCTTACAGTCATGAATTAAAAATAAAACAAACGAAAATGCAAACAAAAAAAACTCAATAAGATAAACTTAACCCAATCATCGCCTCGAAACTCAGAAACATTAACATTTACAAATAGAAGGTGATGGCAGCTACAGAAAGTTATAGTCTCTTTCAATCGTGATAAGATCAAAAATCATGTGTGGCTGCCAACAATGGCGACATACTAGGCAAAGAAGTTATATTTGCATCACCATAAAATTCATGTTAGGGTGAATCAGATGAAATGATTTTTTTAGAAATAGTTAACAACAGGTCAAGCATATTGATCGTAACTCAGAAAATAATGCAGTTTAGCATCAGATGTATTTATGTAAAAAAAACATGTCATCTGGTATCTAACTTAGATTACAAGTGTAGCGATTTTTTATGCAGTTGACTTTGATACTGTTGACAGGGCCACTACTGCCAACAGACGTTCATAGCCTCGGAAAGGATTCATTTGACCCACTCTAGTACCGCTATCCTGTCCAAGAGTCGTCCATTTATGATATGAGACATCTTTGCACTTTGATCAAATTGAAAACAGACTTAAGGATCTTCTTAAACCCGACATTGCTTCATTTCCAGCAGGCCTGTTCAGTACCCCAACGAAGTTGCTTTGGTATCATGCATGCAATTACCCACTACCAGCAAACTTGTTCAGCGTCCCGGTGGGTTTACATACACTTCCCAAACATTACCGTGATTTCAACCCTCTAGAATTTGTTTATAGTTTGTAGAACTTAATAATATTCAAGAGGGAGAGGTGATACTGAAAATCTTTTGGAAAGAAAAAATTTGATCTTTCACCAATTATTCTTCTATTTTGATGACCTTAATCATGATTTGGACACTTAGATTTCGGTTAGGGAATCATCTCAAGGATGGGAAGGTATAGTTGAGTTGTTTTTTTCTCAAAACAGGGACAATGTTAGAATTTTATTAATCACAATCACGCCTACTTGTAATTTCAATGAGAAACCCGAAACACTAATTTGAACAGAACTCACTTCTATTGATATGAGTTTTAGTACTTACTGCTCAGGTGCTTGGGAAGTTATCCACTGCTGCTAAAAAACGAAAATTATGTTTCCCTTCCACAAATGAGATGGTGACTTAGACATAATTATTCAGAAAACAAATCAAAAGCAAGCAAAATGAAAAGAACCAAAATAAAAAACAAACAAAAAATAATTAAAAACTAATTTACAAAAGAGTGGAATAGAAATCATCGGGTGAGATACCTCTTGAGATCTTGGCCATTCACTGGGAAAGTGTATGGCTGACCCTCCAAATTATGCAGACAGAAAGAGCTGGGACCAAATTTTTTAGAAATTGCAAATGGTCCCAGCCACAGATTCTGGAACTTGGTGTGTTCCCGCTTTCCCTCGTGAGATTTGTCCCACTTGAGAACCAACTCTCCGACATCGAAATTCCTATTTGAAGAAGAATTTGAATCAAACCATATTTTTGCAATTTGTTGATGCCGATCCAATTTATGCTTTGCTTGTGTTCTCACTTCCTCTAGTTTTAATAAGGCATTTATTCAATTTTCTAGAAGAGGGCACTCCTCTTCTTGAACTTTATGCGACAATTGCAGAGAAGGAAGTAAAACATGCGGAGGGAGAATTGATTCTCTTCCGTAGATGAGGAAGAAAGGGGAATGGCCAACAGAAGCTTTTGGGGTTACCGTATTAGCCCAAAGTGCATTGTGTCAGTTCTTGTGATTTTCTGAAACTGTCATTTTAATAATCTTGATTATATTTTTGTTTGTTGATTCTTCTAGGCCATTTCCTTGAGGGAAGTAGCTTGCAGAATACTTCAGTTTAATCCCTTTTTCCAAAGAAAAAACATTCATATAAAGGGATGAAAAGTAAGAGGCATTATCAAAAACCAAACATTTAGGAATGCCGAATTGAGTGATGATATGAGAGTTCGGGAAAGATACTACCTTATTTGTGTTCACCACTTTTAAAGGTACAACTTCGAACCATCTAGTGAAATAATCCGTTGTTGTAAGGATATACTTGTGCTGCTGCGAAGAAGAGGGATTAATTGGTCATATGATATCAAGGCCCCATTGTTGGAAAGGGGCATCTACAGTGACAAGTTGCAAAGGGAATGTTTCCTTTTTCACCCGTCCTGCAGCATTTTAGCAGATTATGCATTTACGACACAACGCATGGGCATCTTTAAACAGGGTAGGCCAATAGTACCCAGCTCTTACCACTTTGTGGGTGGCAATATCTCCACCGAAGTGACCATTGACTTCACCTTCATGAAGTTAAGATAGCACTTGTTCTGACTCTTCCTTCTCTAAACAATGCATAAGAACAACATCAAAGTTCTTTCGAAATAATACATCATTTATTAACTGGAAAGATGCAGATTTAGCCTAAGTGATCTTTTTTTTTTAGGATCAAGATTGTGAGGAGCAGATCCATGTGTCAAATAAAATCTAATTTTCTCATACCAAGAATTGGGTGTAACTTGTGCACAGTTGATCTATTTTTGGTTGTGATGATTTACAGTTGAGGTGTTCATTTGACTTTCTTGTTCTTCAACTGAATCGGCCACTAGTTTACACAGGCCTTGACCTCTAATAATTTGCGCAAGAGTTATTTCAAGGTCATATTCCTGTAACAAAGTTATCCAATTTTCCCTTTTCTCACCCAACTCTTTTTGTACTAACATGTTTCTCACAGCAGGGTAAGGAACAATAACCTTGGTTCTGGATTTCAAAAGGTTAAACCGGAAGTGTTTCACTACTTTGAAAACAACATATGCATGTTGATCTACTGTTGGATAATTAAGCTATTCTCCTTTAAAATCTGAGCTCATGAAGGCAATGGGTATTTCATTGCTTTCAACATTTTTCTACGTAAGTACAACAGCATAATATCAGTCAGAAGCAAAGGTGTAAAGAGTGAAATCCTGAGAAAAATCAGGACTCATCAAGGAAGGGGCTTCTATTATTGATTTTCCAATTGAATCGAAATCTTGACTTTCTTGTGGTCCCCAATGATACAAAACATCTTTTTTAATTAAATTTTGTAATGGTTTTACCATTTCCAAGAAACTTGGGACAAACCTTCTGACGAAATTAATCTTGCCCAAAAAGGATTGCATGGCTTTTTTGGAAGAAGGAGGGGGCAGTTTACCAATAGCTTGGGTTCTTTTAGGGTCAATAATCATTCCATCCTTAGACACTATAAACCCAAGGTAAACCATGACTGATTGGTTAATGAGGCCATGGAAAGCAATATCCATTACTCTCTGAAAAGTGGCACCAACGTTTATCAGTCCAAAAGACATTTTCTTGTAGGCATAAGTTCCCCATGGGGTGAAAAAGGTGGTTTTAATCTGATCTGAAGGGGACATGAGGACCTGGTTGTATCCTGAAAAACCATCTAGCAGATATAGTCTTTCGGAACTAGACACTTGTTGTAGGATTTGTTCCATTGGAGGAACAAGGTAGTTGTCTTTATCAGATGTTCAGTTTAAGTTCTGAAAATCAACACATAGTTGAATTTCACCACTTTTCTTCCTTACAGGGACTAAATTAGACACCCATTGTGTGTGCCTAACCGGGAAAATTATCTTTGTAGTTAGTAATTTGTTTAGTTATTTTTTAACAGTGGGTTCCAATTTAGGATGCATCTTCCTCAATTTCTGTTGAAAAGGCTGAGTCTGGGGTTTCATGGGGATAACATGTTGTATGATGTTAGGGTCGAATGTTTTCAAGTCATCATACGTCCAAGAAAAATTTTCTTTAAATTCTTTAAATAGATTTATAAAAACATATATTTCATGCTCGGAACATCCCTTTCCCAGATTAATATTTTGAGGATTATCCTTTGTTCCTAAATTAACCATTTCATAAATCAAAGAAGAACTGTTAGTTTTACAATTTACTGTCCCTCTAAATTTATCATGCAAGTCATAAAATTTCTCTAGTATTATGACAGATCTGGGGATAGAGTTTACCAACTCGGATGTCGATTCAGGAGATCAAGGATCAGATATTACCATGAAATTTCAGAGGTTCTCATCGTGAGTACCTTCATCAATGACTACATCTTGGAATGTGTCTTCCATATGCAGGAAGTTGATAATATGTTGGTCATCATCAAATACTCTCCAATTTGTAATGTTATCTGGGATCGACGGCCTGAACAACAATTCAATTGAAAACCCATTAGGGGAAAGACCTTCAACAGACAATAGTTTAGAAGAAACATTGGCCAATAAATCAGCTTCTGAATTACTCAATCTAGGAAAGGAATTTATGTTGAATGCTGAAAATTTATGCATTAAATTCCATACCTCTGTTTGGTAGATTTTCAGATGTGGTGATAAGAAATGTATGGCATTTCTTACCTGCCTAACCACGATTTCTGAATCACCAAATACTATCAAATTATGCATGTCCATATCCAAATCTTTTATGAGTCCTTGTAGAAGTGCTTTGTACTCGACCGTATTATTAGTACATTCAAACTCTAATCGGAAAGCAATAAAAGTATTATTACATGTAGGATCGATGAGTACACAACCAACACCTGCTCCTTCTTTGTATTTGGATCCGTCAAAGTATAAGGAAAATATATGTGCTTCATCAGAAGTACTTGGCATACTTGGCAAAGCGGATGTCTGAGTACAAGTTACAACTTCAGATTGTTGCACAGGATTAGTGATGGGAGATATTTCGGTCATGAAATTACTGAAGAAGGTATTCATTCCCTGCGTTTCAAATGAATTAGCAGATGTAATGAAAGGTTCATTTGTATCATTCAGATCCGTTACAATATGCTTAAGATAACGTTTTTTGTTTATCATGGTTTTGTTGGGCTGTCCATTTTTCAGGTAGCCACAAGTGAGACCAATTTGGGGAAAAGTAACCATGCAGCTATTCTGACCAATCCCAGCTTAAAAAAAAGACATAAACTTCAAGGATATCAACCACAATAATATCAATTATCTGATGAACCTTAGGATTGGATGATAGTCTAATCAGTACATTCTTAAGCTCACCAATTACTTTCACGTTTGTTCGATCCAACTGAATGATTTTAAGATCAGAAGGTTTAACTTCTGCATTAATTTTTTTGCATACATATAGAGGCATCACGTTTGATGATGTGCCAAAATAGACCATATAATTATGTACATTCCTATTAAAAATTTCAAAGGTTAACAAAAAAGGAGGGACATTCTCCCGAGTGTTAACAACAAAATTTTGTTGATTTTTTGTTATTGTCACTAAAACAATTTTATTTACATTGGCTACAGTTTTTCCTGCAAAGTCCCTTCTGTCTGGAGGTTCAGATGTATTTTTAGTTGGGACATTCTTAGCTACGTTTGAATCCATTTCTGCTGATTTTTTGTTGCTAGAGTCGCTCTTTTTACTGTTTTCAGTGATACTTTGACGCATTTTCTACAAAATAAGGGGAAATTTCAACAGTTCAAAAACAAAAATATTAGCCCTCAATTTTTTTAGATCTTCAATTAAATCCTATTCTAAAACTGGGGCTATTAATATTTGTTTAATTTCAATTTGCTTTGACTGCTTCAGAAACACATTTTTACTTGCTTCAGAAGGGTGTTTGTTTTGTGTTTTGCTTCTTGTGTTGTAGGGGTGGACAGTTTCAAAATTTACTTGGAAAATACTGTCTAATAAGTGACCAAAAACAGGGGGAGATGAGTCTTCCTCTTCCGGTACCTCTTCCTCAACTACATATTCAGAACTTTCAGGAGGAATAGAAGTAGAATTATCATGTGCTTCTAAGATGGTTTGCAAATCATACTGTAAACTTTCGAAATTTAGACCTTTTGTGGTCGGGTTTGGACAGTTGGGAGGAAAAGGTTTTCTAAAAGGAGGTTTAAAACTTCCCTTTCTTGTGGATGCCTCCTCGGCTGATCTCTTCAATTCGACGACCTGATTGGACAGTTTTTGGAAAGTTTTCTGCAAGCTCTCCAAGTCTAAAGTTTATTGTTGATTTTTAGTTTGAGGGGGCCTAGTGAGAATCTCTATTTTCTTCTTAGAGGATGAGGTTGTTTCAGCTTCACTATTAAGATTGTCTTTTAGGCTCAATATATCTTTCTCAATTTGACTTGATTCCTCAAAAGATTCTAACAATGTGTTCTTTTTAGACCTTTTGACCCATATGGCTATGTTATTGTGCAAGGCTTTGGCATAATATGCAACAATTAAACTTTCAATGAGCATCAAATCTACAAGGATTTTGTTCTTTAACGTAAAAAATATTTGGTTAAAGTCCTTCACTTTTTCTATAGGATTCATTTTTAAGATGGAGAGTTCCATAACCAAGACTTCAGGAGATTTATCATCTCCAAATTTTTCCAAGAAATAAGTTTCAAACTTGTCCCAAGAGATGATGGTTTGGGGCTATTGAGCAAAATACCATGTGGAGGCATTTCCCTCAAAAGTATAAAGAAATAATCAACATACTATATCCTCGTGTTCAACACTTCGGAGTCTAATGGACAACATAAAATTTTTGATGTGATCCTCAACGAATTACTTTGAATCTGGATCGAATTTAGGCAGCCATTTCTCTGGATGTTTCAGTAATGGGTGTTGGGGTCTAGGTACAACCACGACATCTTGATCAAGCCAAGTTTTGGCAGGATTATTTTGGTTTTCCATGGGAGTTGGTGGTGTCGAAGGTTGATATGGTTATGATGAAGAGTTGCCTTTGTCTAAAGATCCTCCTCCTGAAAAGGATGGAGAAGAATCAGGTGGAGAAGGTGGAATACCAAGTCCTCCTGCTCCAGGAATGATTGTTTAAGTAGTATTGGTAGTATTTCCACCTAAAGGGTTTTGTGGCAGACCAGTGCCTTGAATTTTTTCTTGGATATCCGAGAAATCAAGGGGTTGATTTAGTGGCCTACCAGGTTGTCTAATATGAGCTAAGGCACTATGCATTCTTATGAGTGACTGGCGAACAATTTCTTAGACGTTGGCCCCTTGAGGAACTGGTGTCACTGGTTCAATGGGAATCTCATGGTTATCGTTTGAGGTAGTTTTTGTTTCAAGTGTAATGTTATTTTTCGAGCGACTACGCATTACGAAAGGAGTGTGAGTGTGTGGGGGAGGAGTCTTGCGGCCTCCATGTGCCATCAATTTAATTTAGGCCCTCCTTCTAGCACCATTTTTTGACGGGCGTAAATGATACACCGTCAACTGGAAAGTCAAATCTGGACCAGGGTTGTCTAAATAACCCAAGTCCTTTGGAATGAAATGACTTGACAGGTTTAATGGCTCCATTGGCCAACTAAATTCCTAAAAATGAAAGAAATGAAAATAATCTATGAAACTACAATACTAAAGATATGAATATAATAATTTATGAACGTCAAAAATAGAAGTGTGGATATGTACATATGGTTTTGAACAACGTATATACAATTTGCAAGTTTTGTTGGATGTCTTGCGAAATCGATGTTTTTTGAAATTGTTTAAAGAACTAAAGAAATACTAATTAAAACACAATTTGAAATAAGAACAGCATAACAGTCAAAGCCAATTTAAATTATTCTTATTTCATTGATAAATAAAATAACAAAAGAAATAGAATACGAGTAAACTAACCTGAGATTAATCACTTAATGAGTTTATGTCTTTGCGCAATTCAAAATCCCAGTTGTCTTGCCTGTGAGAAAAATCTGTAACAAGTTGGGGCTAACACTCCCAAAAGCAAACTCAAAGGTGTTTTCGGAGCAGGAATATAAGAGCAGAGTAATAAACACATAGATATGGTTATCTTGCAATGATAAACACTTATAGTGAAAGAAATTTAATATTAAGCATTCATGTAATACATCATTTAACATCAAACATAAATCAATGATATTTAAATGAAATAATGATCACAGATGTAATATATGAACAACAAATTACAAACAGAATTAAAGTGTTGAATAATATGAAATATCATACGAGAATGAGACTAAAGTTGTATAAACGTAATAAAATTCCATAATATAAAAGGAAAAACTTAATGGGTAAGCGCCACACTGGTCTAAAGCCAAGGAGTGAGCAGCTTGTCCATACAGTCTTGAAAGTTACATGTCCATAATGTGTCCAAATAAAAAAAAGGATCCCCTCACTAACAAGAGTGAACAGTATTTAAACTAGTTTAGGATTCAAATGCTCATATCATACAAGATAG
Source organism: Picea engelmannii (assembly GCA_009831015.1). Classification (NCBI taxonomy): domain Eukaryota; kingdom Viridiplantae; phylum Streptophyta; class Pinopsida; order Pinales; family Pinaceae; genus Picea; species Picea engelmannii. The sequence continues at coordinate 45,672 of ML778422.1, forward strand.
AGTTGAATCCACAAAAAATGGATAATATTACAAAAATAGTGAAAATAGCAATCACTCATGAATGAGTTAATTTTGTCTAAATAAGCCAAAGTTTTATAAACATAAAAAGACAGAAACTACTGAAGATTTGAACGTGTGATTCAAAGTGTTTGCTCCATGAAATCATCAGTATAATCTTTCATTCCTGTAAATAGCAAAAACCGATTTGATATTCGGAAAAACAATTGCTAATTATTATTCAAAAGAGACTAGCTACATAATCATAGATTCTGTAGCTAGTCTTATTTTTAGCAAATGAAATCAAAAATTAAATCTACTTATTTCGATTTTTCATAACAGAATTGAATGAAATCAAAAAAAAAATCGTTTTACCATTAAAAATTAGCCAAAGAGGGATCTGAGAGTTTGGAATTTATAATTTCTTTGAAAATGTTTGTGTTCTTAATGATTATATTCCCGACCCTCTTGAATCATTTATTCTCCCTCTCTATGTGCACCTTCAGGTCAAGGTTCTCTTGTTTCAACAGAGAATTTTGAGAAGCCAAGCGTTTAACTCGAGCCTGTAAGAGCAAAACATGTGTATAGTAACGCTCGATCCAGTCGAGACAACTATCACAATGCACCAGGGTAATGGCAGATCGACGTGGAACACAATCGACAAGGGGTGCTTCATTTTTACATGTGGCTTGTTCTAGGTTGTGACCGATACCCAAAAATCCTTCTTTACCCTTAAGACACGGGGGTAAATTGGTCATGAAATCATATTGTTCAACATGGGTAATAACCTCTCTCCTGGAACACTAATTTTCTAGGTCTTCACTAGCCAATAAATCATTTATATCACGATCTGAACATCGATCATCGATCTCGATTGGATCGATTGAGCTTAGATGATTACTCTTTCGATTTCTTAGTTTTATAGAAATCAAATGACTAGCATTCTTATTCCTGAAACTTAAATCTGTTCTCTATGGTCTCTTTCCCTTATGGAAATTCTTCACAATAGGTTTATCATTAACGTTTAAACTAGAATCGTTCATAGGCACATGGCAATCATTTTCTTTTAATTCTGCAATTACTTCTTCCAGAGATCTTCTAGGTAAAAACCTACAAGGTAATTTTTTATCCACAGGGTTTTCATCAACAACAAAAACTGATTCAATAAATTTTGGGCCATCAATTGAATTAACGACCTGGATTTCAGTTACTGGTCTGTCTGAATTAGGGTTTACAATTAAAAGAGTGTTGACTATAGCGTCGGCCTGGGTGAAGCCATTTCTGATCAGAAAGGTCTCCCAATTGTCACCTATTTTCGACTAGTGATACACCAACAAGATTTTAACGAGTCCATGGTGAAATAGACTCGAATTGATACCCTGTCGCTTATAGCGCTTGGACATTTTGTAAAGACTCATTAACAGGTAAAAAGGAATATCCAACTCAAACCCTATGAAATTCATAAGCAGACGAATTTGGTACAGAAAAAGTAGCCCATATTGTCCTTCACATGTAACAAACTGCTTCATAATTAAAAGGAGATTGTGCCATCTAGGTTTTAATAGATCAATAGGAATACCTTTTGTACAACAAGCGGTTTCACGAGAAGACATGAATAAACTCCATGGGACATCTTCTATTTTAGCATTCTTAAACCACCTCTCACCTTTTAATGGGAGTCATGTCGACTTGCTCATGAAATCCTCTATTAATCCCAACTATATATCCCCAATATTGTCCCTGAAACCGTCAAAAGTTTGTGCAAAATATTTTGCAACCTGGATATTATAGCCTTCGAACTTCATGAGGAACACATCCCATCCATGAGCCTTCAGGTCGTCAATAGCATCATCATGGGATAGTAGAGCTTGGCATCCATTTGGCTCGATATGAACCATGGGTGCCATTACCACTGTGACAAGGATACAACATATATCAAAAGGGATAGGTTTAGGTTTCCAACAGATGAGCAACAAAGACAGGTCTAAGCGGGATGTAATGGCACGAAAATCATAGAGTCTGGGGGCTATCATAACTCAGATAGGGGAGTTAGGGAAAATGAAAACCAGAAGGTTCGTAAAAGTCCAAACCATTTCTCACGATGAGTGTCAAACCCTACAAAGTACAAAAACCTATGTGCATAATGAATGGTCTCATTAATGTTTCGGGCCAACAAGGTGAAACGAAAATGCAAGTACATCATGTCTGTACTAATTTGCATGAATGTTGATATGAAAATTGAACTCATGAGAACAATATCAATAGTTAACCAAGGTTCTTGTGCATTCAAACATTTCCACAATGAACTATAGAACCAATGAATTCATGATAACCATAATACACAAATATTTCGATAGTGGATTAATCAACCATTTCATAAGATTTGAATTTTAATCATATATGGGTGGCTTTTAAAACGATATTTCTAAGGTAAAAGATTATGAAACCAAGTCAATTTTTATGTTTAAATTCATGCTTACAGTCATGAATTTAAATAAAACAAACGAAAATGCAAACGAAAAAAACTCAATAAGATAAACTTAACCCAATCATCGCGTCGAAACTCAGAAACATAAACATTTACAAATAGAAGGTGATGGAAGCTACAAAAAGGTATGGTCTCTTTCGATCGTGATAAGTATCGAAAATCATGTGTGGTTGCCAACATGACTTCAAGAATTTGTGCAAGGAGGTGGGGATAAAGAGGGAGTTGACAGTCTCATACAAACCTTATCAGAATGGGGTTGCATAGAGAAATAATTGGTCCATCATTGGTTCTATCAGGACTATGATACATGACTAGGATTTTCCTATGTTTCTTTGGGCAAAGGCATGTAACACGACAATATATGTGTAGAACAAGATTCCTCATAGGATATTGGGGGACAAGACTTTGGAGGAGTAATTCTTAGGAGTGAAGCCATAGATAAGACACTTGAGTATCTTTGGTTGTCCAGTATACATCTATGTTCCTCTTGAGAAGAGGATGAAGCTGGAGACTTCAAGATAGAAGGGTAGATTTGTGGGGTATAGCAAGACCTCAAAGGATTACAGGATATTCATACCAGAACAATGAAATACAGTTGTGAGAAGAGACGTTAAGTTCGAGGAGAAATTGGCATCTAGGAAATCTCAGGAGTCATCATCAATGACAGAGGATGAGGAGAAGTAGGCTCTGAAGGATGAGCAGCATTGCACAACTTCGAGTTCATGGAATCAGAATTTAGGTGGGGAGGAGGAGTTATCCCCTTCTAGTTCTATCAGGAGACCCAAGTGGCTATTGCATACAATGAGGGATGTTAGTGAGGATCATAGGAGTGTAGTTAGAGAGAGAAGGCCTCCAAGGAATTTTATGAACTATATAGCTCTTATGAGTAGCATTATTTATGGTGAGCCTTCCATTTTTTAGGAAGCAGGAGATTAGTAGGTATGGCAAGATGCCATGGTGGAGGAGTACACCTCTATTATAAAGAATGATGTTTGGTACATAGTGTGGAGACCATAGGGAAAGTTATTGGTGAGTTCCAGGTGGATCTACAAGATCAAGCATGTTGCATATGGCAGCATCGAGAAGTTTAAGGCGAGGTTCATGGCAAGACGGTTCTCCCAGAGAGGAGTGGAATATGAGGATACATTTTCTCCTGCCACTACGCATCCTTCTATTTGAGTTTTTATTTATACTGCTTCAGTTATGAGGTGGAGAATTCACTAGATGGATGTAAAGACAACTTTCTTCAATGAGATCATTGAGGAGGAAGTATATGTAGAGAAACATTAAGGCTTTGAGGTACATGTGAGGGAGTCTCATGTGTGTAGGATTAAGAAATCCATGCATGGACTCAAGCAAGCACCTAGGGCATGGTATTCTAGGATTTACGAATACTTTCAAAGCATGGGATTTACCAAGAGTGAGGCATATCCTAACTTGTACTTCATACTTGTCGAGTCAGATCCACTTATCTTGGTGGTGTACATGAATTATTCATTTTGCACAGATGCATAGGAGCTTATTGCAAGGTGCAAAGAATATTTAGATATGGAGTTAGAGATTAATTATATTGGCTTGATTCACTATTTCTTTAGGTTAGAGGTATGGTAGATATCAGGAGAGATCTTCCTCGGTCAAGGGAAGTACATAGTAGATATGAGGAGATTTAGGATGGAGGACTGTAGACCAATGGCTACACCTATGGTTACCAATCTGAAGAATATTGTTACTTCAGATTTAGAGCTGGTAGATCCTAGGATATACATGAAACTGATATGTTCCTTCATCATTTTGATGGAGAAGGACTCAAGGATTCATGTGGAGCTTGGTGATGATTCCAAGTATGTAGTGAAGGGAGAGGGGACAGTTTTGATCCAAATTGATTCAAGGGGTCTGTTTAATTCCCAAGATGTGCTTTTATGTACCATGACTAAAGAAGAACTTTCTCTCAATATCATATATGGAGGACAAGGTTTTTTTCATTAATTTTTAGAGAGGGAAAGTACTCATACGTTCAAATAAAGTTATCCCATACACAACAGTGATCATTAGGGTTAGAGAGGCAAATTTATATAGGTTGTAGGGAAATCATTTTCATGCTTTGGTACATGATAGTGACAACCTGTGTGAGTTATGGCATGGGATTTTGGTACACCTACACTACATGGAATTCTTGATTCTAAGGGTGATTGTTACAAGTATTCTAGACTTCAGTGTTGAATAGCAAGGAGTGTGCAGAGGTTGTGCACTTGGTAAGAATTCCAAGGTTGCTTTTCCAAGAAGAAAGAGTATTTCCAAGGGGATCTTAGATCTTATGCATTTAGATGTGATTGGGTCGATATTAGTAGCATCAATGTAGGGATCATCATACTATGTGAGTTTCATTAATGAATTTTCCAGGAAAACTTGGTTCTTATTTATGAAGACCATGGATGAGGTCTTCAGTCGATTTTAGGAGTTCAAGGCTCAAATGGAGAACTAGACAAGAAATAAGTTCAAGGTATTGAGGTTGGATAATGGGGGAGAGTACACCTCCAATTAATTCAAGGATTTTTGCAAGGAGGCCAGGATCAAGAGGGAGTTTATAGTCTCATACAACCCTTAGTGGAGAGATAAAACTAGTCCATCATTGGTTCTTCCAGAGATATGATACATGACCGGGAGTTGCTTATGTTTATTTAGGAAAAGGCATGTAAAAAAATAGTATATGTGCAGAACATGATTCCTCATAGGATATTGGGGGACAAGACTCCAAAGGAGGTATTCTCATGGAAGAATCCAGAGACAAGACACTTGAGGTTCTTTCATTGTCCAATATACATCCATTTGTCTGTGGAGAAGAGGATGAAGCTAGAGCCTTTAGGATAGAAGGGTATTTTTTGGGATCAAGACCTAAAGGCTTACAGCATATTCATACCAGCGTAGCAGAAGACAATTGTGAGTAGAGATGTTAAGTTCGAGGAGAAATTGGCATCTAGGAAATATCAGGAGTCATCAGCAGTGACAAAGGACGAGGAGAAGTAGGCTCTAAAGGATGAGAAATTCTCATAAGATTCCAATTTAGAGAGTCATACTTTGGGTGGGGAGGAGGATTTAGTGCCTTCAATTTCTATAAAGAGACCCATGTAGCTATTGCATACATTGAGGGATGTTGGTGAAGTTTTTTCAGAGAGAGTAGGCATTTGAGGAAGTTTTGAACTATATGGCACTTATGAGTAACATCATTGATGTTGAGCCTTCCATTTTTGAGGAAGTATCAAATCAACAGGTTTGGTGGGATGCCATGGTGTAGGAGTAAACCTCTATTACGAGGAATGATGTTTGGGACATAGTGTCAAGACCAGAGGGGAATTAAATGGCGAGTTCCAAGTATCTCTACAAGATCAAGCATGTTGCATATGGAAGCATCGAGAAATTCAATGTGAGGTTCCTGGTGAGAGGGTTCTCTTAGAGAGAGGGAGTGGAATATAAGGAGACATTTTCTCCAGTCTCTAGGTATGCTTATGTTCGAGTTCTTATTTTTATTCCTTCATTTATAAGGTGAAGGATTCACTAGATGGATGTGAAGACAGCTTTTCTCAATGAGATTATTTAGGAGGAAGTATATAAATAATAGCCTAAGGGATTTTAGGTACATGGGAGGGAGTCTCATGTGTGTATGCTTAATAAATCCTTGTATAGACTCAAACAAGCACCCAGGGCATGGTATTCCAGGATTGATGAATACTTGCAGAGTATGGGATTTACCAAGAGTGAGGCAGATCCTAACTTGCACTTCATACTTGTTGGGTTTGATCCACTTATCTTGGTGTTGTACATGGAATATTTGTTTATCTTGGTGCATAGGATCTTATTGCATAGTTAAAAGTAGATTTGGATGTGGATTTCAAGATGAGGGCATTGGATTGATGCATTATTTCTTAGGGTTATAGGTATGGAAGATATCAAGAGAGATCTTCCTTGGTCAATGGCAGTACACAATAGAGATCTTGAGGAGATTCATAATGGAAGACTATAGACCAATATCTACACCTATAGTTACCAATATAAAGAAGGTTATCACTTCATATTCAAATTTGGTGGATCCCAGGATATATATGTAGTTGATAGGGTCCTTGATGTATTTGGTCAACACCAGGAAAGATATATGTTTTTCTATGAACACCTTGAGTCACTTCATGGTGGGACTAAGGAAGGTTCATTAGATAGCAGTGAAGGATGTGCTTAGGTACTTGAGAGTAACAACGGAGTATTGATCGAGGTATCTTGGAGGTGTTGGAGTGAGGTTGTAGGGATATTCAGACTCAGATTGGGTAGGGAGTGAAATAGACAGGAAGAGAACCTCAGGGTGATACTTCAACTTTTGATCAGTAATGATTACATGGTTCAGCGGGAAGTAGACTTTTGTAGCACTCAGATCAACAGAGGCAGAGTACATGGTAGAGAGTATGGCTAGTTGTGAATCCATTTGGTTTTGAAAAAAATTTAAAGGTTTATTTTATCATGAGTTGGATCCCACGATGATATACTGTGATAATCAAAGTTGTATCAAATGCTCTGAGAATATATTATTCCATGACAGTTCCAAGAATTTTGATATTAGATATCATTTCATCTGACACAAGATCTACAAGGGAGAAATCAATCTTCAGTATGTTTCTACAGATGAGAAGGTTGCAGATATTCTGACCAAACCCTTGGTTAAAGGGAAGTTTGTTTTATTCATAGAAAAACTTGGAGTGGTGCATAATACCTTCCTCACTAAGAGTGAGTGTTGATGTTTGTAGCATAGGACAAGTACTTCTGCATAGGTCTAAGTTTCTAGATGTGTGGAAGTCATCCAAATCCTTATACCTTGATACCTTACTTTAATTAAAGGAATTATTAAAGTAAAGTTATTTTATTAATTAGTTGAGTTTATTTAATGAAATGTTAAATTTATTAGCATTAATGAATTAAATCTTAGTCATTGATATCAAGTGAGGTGATAAGTAATCTCAATCGTCAGTCACTTTGAAGATTAGGGTTAGGTCATAACTCAATAAAATCATGGAAAGGGTGAAGGAGGAGACACTTCATACTCTTTTGATACAGAGAGGGTTGGATCATGAAGGATTGTGATTCAAGGAGATATTGGATATTTGGAGAAAGACTTCCATCTAGAGATCAATACATGTCAATGCGAAGAGAGAATAGAGGCAGTGGCAAGTGGGTTTCAATATATTGGAGCCATAGGAGCAAGGTCGTGTTGTATGAATTTTGTCACGTCGTACAATATTTGTGCACTTGTACACTGGAAATGTGAAAGTTCAGGATCGTATAGTAGACCAAGAGTTTCTAGGGTTTGTAGGTTTTGTTTAAAGTTTTATGTATTTATCTATGGTCCATTTTCCAAGTAAGGGATCCATTGTAAGATTTGAAGTTACTTTAATGATAAGCTTACTTGATGGGTAGAATATATTTGTGTATTGTCTATGAGATTTTGGTTTCTAGTATTGCTTCCACTATATTTATTTGAGTTATTCCAATAGTGTACTTAGTTTTGTGAGTTGCTAATTTGATTTACAATAAGGAAATCACTAGATAAAAAAGTACCTAGGTGTTGAGATTAAGGAATTTCAACAATGTTATACTATCTTAATAGAGTTATTCAAGTAGGAGACTAGATAATCAAGACATGTGTCCTACACGATAGCTTGGGTCATTGAAGAGAAAGGATTTCAACATCAATAAATTCTCAGTAGCTTGGACCAAATCAACCACAAACTGGAACAACTTGACTATAAGTTTGAGAAATTATAAATTTCATATGTGGGTCGGAGCAAGGAACTAAAGGCCAAGAGGATATAGTTGATAGATTGTGTTTCAATTTTTCTACACTAAGATCAACCCCAAGAGTGGGATACATCTGTTCTTGAATAGATCCAATGTATTTTTTTTTATCACTATGGTCAATTCTCCTCTAAAATATAGGCACAATAAGGGTTAATTATGCATTTTACTATATATTATTAATACATAGGGTTACTAAAATACCCCCAAAAAAATATTCATTACATACATGCATATATAATTATGGATTATATATTATAAAGAATTATATATAATACACAATAATGAATTATATATTATATAATATGTTTATAAAAATTATATGTTATTATACAACAATTGAATTGTTGTTGTTGTTGTCATTATTATTATTATTTTATTTGTTTTGTGAGTTTTAAGTTTATTATTAAATATATATAATAAAAAAAAGTAGTGGTATATTTAGTTAATTATAAATTATTTAAAATTAAATATGATGTAAATTTAAATATTTTGGCACTACAACATTTATTGTGTGTGCACAAGAATCTAAACATTTCATTGTTGTTTTTAACACTGACCTCTTAATTCAACACGAACACAACTTACTTGACAACTATTGATAATGAGACACTATAGACCAACCTTCACTAGTTAACACCTCAAAATTACTGTGATGTAACATATGTTTTTACTATTTTAATATTTTCCTTAGGAGACCCATTTTAGACCCATAATTTACTCTAATGGTTATTTAGCATGGGTTCTTACCAAGGTGGAGTCGTAATACCAACCACCATCGATAGCACTTGACTAACTTGCAAGTCAATGATCTATGTTTGGGGTGCCTTTTAACACTCATATTGTAGTGCCCCATTTTACCTAGATACTTTCATAAACCAAACTTATTCTTCGAGGGAGTTTGTTCGCAAAAAACTTGGTTATTGACTTTTATTATGAAGATCAAACACAATTTTAATTTGGATTGATTATATTTTTAAAGGTGAAAATTGTTCATAATAAATGCATGAGATGTTTAGATAAATATTTATTGCAATGATCTAATAAATGAATAATGATGATTAGTTCAGCTGATGATTTTACA
>ML778422.1:55122-119481 GCA_009831015.1 Picea engelmannii
ATATGTTGACGTGAGCATCGTCGACACGACTCTGGGACTCTAGATTGAGTCAGGGAGTAGTACTTATCTCAAAATTATGTTTTGTATAATTGAATTGATTTATGGCAATATGAATGAAAAGGTTTAGTCGATGCAGGCATGAAGAATATGCTTTCCAATTTGACCCACACATGGGTAACGAGGTTATATAGAGCTATAATAGGTATTATCTAGAGAGGTGGAACAATTTCTCTGCTTCCACCTTTTAGCACTCCTATGATGACCAAAGTTTAAAAGTGTAGGACACTTTTGCTGAGTGGTTTCACATTGTCGTGAGGGTAGGATACAAACTTGGTCACTCACAATGAAAAAATGAGGGACGTGCAATAAGGTAAAAGTTATATTCCTCAACATCCATTAGTCTCTCAATAGGGGTAGCAACATGAGTTAACGATGTCTTTGCAGTTGCACCAATTTTTCCAATACTCAAGGTCATATACTTGAAGGGCATGTATGCATGGCACTCTTGGAGTACGTAAAGTAAGTCTTGAAGGGAATGGCATACATGGCACTCTTAGTATCCTTGTGAAATATGAATTGAAGTTAAAAGTAAAAAATAACTTAAGGACGGGATACAAAGAAAATAATTATTCTTACAATTTACCAATGAGAAAAAACATTAATTATTTATATCCACTTAGAAATGAGAAAAATTAAAATTAAAATACTAAAATAAGATATTATTAGTAACATTGGGTAAAGTCAAATAAAATAAAATAAACTAGAAGGTAATCTTGAGTTCAAGGATGTGCATATTTTTCTTTTAGCTAATTAATTAATAAGAAAATAAAATTTCATAAGAACTCTTAAACAATGAAAAGTTAGGTGGTGTTACACGTCAAATTTCCATGCTTGGATAATGTGTCCCATGTGGTGCAAATGTCACATTTTAAGTGTTGCATGTGGCGCAAACGTCACACCTAAGTGTTGTAAGTTTCGCACCTAAATTGCTGCAAGTGTCATAACATGCTCCATACACTTTCAGTAAGTTTCACGACTCAATTGACACCATAGAAACACTTGTCATAACCCCTAAATAGTGTCGGAAGGAAAATCCCCATCATTTGGCAATCGGAACATACCTTTTGCCTGGGATTTTGACCATTCTTTGGACATTAAGGAGGGTTGGCGGTCCCCTGCCTATGCTTAGGGAGCATCGACGCTCCCTACACCATGCTAAGGGGGAACCATGGCACTCTAGATTTAGCTTTATGGGGGTGCCATTATTGGTTGAGGGAGTCAAGGTAAATCCCACCTTCTTCTAAGGGACATATCTAAAAGGTTGGAGTTTGTTTGGCTCGAATCCTACTCCATGTCTCTCTCTAAGGAAAGAATCATAACCTATGGATCCATATCCTCAACCTATTCTAAAAATACTCAAGGTGGTTGAGCCTCTCAAATCCTATAAATTGGAGGCATTTCCATGGTGAAAGGGGGGAAAGAAATCAGTAAAGTATCATCATTTTGATCTTGGTTCTGTTAGGGTCCTAACCCGCACATAGGTAGAACAATATATTCAGATGTAATAAAGGTCAATATTAATAAGGCCTTGCAATAAAATAGAATAAGTCGAATGTAAGAAGACCTAATAAAAGCTTTCGCTTCTAGAAGGATCTTCCTCTAGATGCTTCTTTTGATAGACATATTTAGTATAAATATAAGTTGAGGGTATGAGAACCCTAGCTTGGATATTATTGTAATAGAGCTCTACTCGACTGGAGGTTGCCCCCTCGAAGAGGCCCATGAATATTGCTCTCAAAATCAAAGTGTTATTTATGTTGTTATTCATATATCATTTCAGTGTTATTGTGGTGATTGTTTTGGTTATATTGTTGTTATTCTGCCATTTCTATCATTTTATTTATGTTTTGCATATTTTTTTATATCTGGTATATTGCAAGTGGTATCATATCACTTTCCTCAACAGAAATTGTGGGTAATTATTTTTTCAGGGTAGAGACGTATTCTGGCGTCTTTAAGCCACAGAGATATGTTGTTACGCACATAAACCCACAGTTGAGGGATTCATACATGCAGGAAATACAAGTGGTACTTAAGTGCACATCTGTTGGCCACCCTTGCAACCCATGTTGGTACCCCTTCGAGTGGTAGCACATCAGACATCACCTATGTACGGATCGTCCTACATTACTTGAAGCCCTCTTTAGATAAACTGATCGGTCACCTGACTGCTATAGTGCCACCGAGAACAACACTCGGGAAGATACTCTCTAGTACCTGGGTAGTCAGGTAGTATGGCTAAGGGTATGGTCTAGCCTCCTTAGTTAGTGTCCTGAGATATTGGGTCGATTACTACTGTTGGACCCCACACATATATCAGAGAGCTATAGCACAGGGAAAACCCTTGTCTGTAGAACCCTTAGGGACATAAACATAAACAAATTAAAACAGACAAGATATATTGCTGTGCAACTATGTTCGGGTTGCCAAATCACTACATATTTCTTCCTGGTTAAGTATATGGGTATTTCATCACTACAGTATTCTTCAAACCGGAGTATAACTCTGCAGGTGTAAAAAAAAAAAAAAAGTCTGGAAATTTTTTCACCATTATTTGAGACCTATTCCATTGGATTCATATCTTCTCCCTTATCACATTCATACATATCATTTTTCAAAAAAAAATTGACCCCACCCGCCCTTTTTCGGTTCCCTCGTCATCATGGCCCATACCCGTGGCCAAGACTTGGAAGCTCGCTTCAATACCTTGCAATTTAATCTCACCAAGACTCAACAAGAAGTGAAACAACTCAGTGCCAATGTTTTTGCCATCAATACAACCATGCAGTCCTCAATGGAGGAAATCAAACAAGACCTGACCACCCAGATTGAATCTGTCTTTTCGACGCTCTGCACCAAGCTACATATCCCTACAATTAACCCTTCCTCTAACCCACCTCCACATACTGAAGCTGAAATTTCCTCTCATTCCCATAACTTTCATCACCATCACTTTCAACGCGACCTACGCCTTCCGTGGGTGGATGTGACCAAATTTGATGGCTTAGATCCCACTGGTTGGGTAACCCAAATGGAACATTATTTCTCTTTATACGACATTACATATGACTTGGCCAAACTTTGGTATGGTGTTCTCCATCTAGATCAAGAACGTTGGCAATCGTGGCAATGGAGAAAAACTTCCCGTCAAGTGTATATTGCTTGGACACACTTTGTGGCAGAGCTTTATGAATTCTTTGACACTAACACCAACCATTTGCGTCGTTTGAAAAAGTTGAAACAATCAGGAACAGTGGAAGACTTTATAGATGCCTTTGAGCGTCTGGCTTTTCAGACAGAGGGCATGTCTGATGCCTTTTTCCTAGAATGTTTTATCAGTGGCCTCAAGGATGAGATTCAGGCCCATGTCCTCATGGCTCAGCCTCAGAGTTGGGTGGAGGCTACTAAAAGAGATAAGGAAACACAATAGGTTGTATCTTCTCAAAAATAGAAACCCTACTTTATCCCTTGTACTAAACCAGTCAATCCCACTACTCCCCCCGCTCCACTAAAGATCCAAAAATTGACCAGGATTTAAATGGCTGAACGCCAACTCAAAGGCCTTTGTTATAATTTTTATGAAAAATATTTCCCAAGCCACAAGTCTAAGGAACAAAATATTTTTATGGCCATCTCGAGGGATATTTCGGAAGAGGATGTTGAAACTCCCCTTGTGTCTGAGTCACCTGAAACCACTAACATAACCCCTCCCTCAGACCCTCCTGAAGTAGAACCGGTCATTTCCCTCAATGCTCTCACTGGATTCTCTGCTACCCAAACCCTCAAGCTAATCGGTTACATCAAGCATAGGAAGTTCATCATTCTGGTTGATAGTGGAAGCACCCATTATTTTATTCATCTTCACATTTCCCAAGAAACTCTTTGCTACATCCATGTCGTCAATAATTTCCAAATCATGATTGCCAATGGTGGCTCCATGAAATGTGGAGGGCATTGTGAAAATGTGCATCTCCAAATTGGTGACTACCACCTGAAATCTCATATGTTTGCTATCGAAATGGGTGGTTGTGACATTGTGTTGGGTGCAGACTGGCTAAGGACTTTGGGTCCCATTCTCATGGATTTTAAGGAATTAACCATGCAATTCGACCAGGAGGGCCACCAATATAAGTTCCAAGGCATCATCGTCGGTTCACCTGAGATCATTAGTTCCCATAGCATGGAAAAGGTTCTCAAAAAAGGTCATTCTGGTGTTATTTCCCAACTCCATGCCATACAAGAAATAGAGACACCCTTGGTGCCGCAAGACCTCCAAGACATCCTTTCTAAACATCAAGTGGCATTTTCCACTCCCAAGGGACTCCCTCCTTCCCGTGGTGTTCATGATCATTCCATTCCCTTTGTACCCGGAAGCCTTCCTCCCAATATCCATCTGTATCGTCACCCCTTTTCCCAAAAAATTGAAATTGAGAAAATGGTCTAGGAAATCCTTAATGCAAGCGTTATCTGCCCTAGTACGAGCCCCTACTCTTCTCCTGTGGTTATGGTACTAAATAAATAAGGTTCTTGGCGAATGTGTCCTAACTTCCATGCCCTCAAAAAACTTACCATTAAAGAAAAATTTCCCATTCCTGTCATTGATGACCTCTTGGATGAATTGAGTGGCGCCCAATTCTTTACTAAACTTGATGTTTGTTCAGGCTACCACCAGATACATATGAAAGAGGAAGACATTCCCAATACTGCCTTTAGAACTCATGAGGGCCACTATGATTTTTTCATCATTCCCTTTGGCTTGTGTAATTCCCCCTCCACCTTCCAAAGCCTCATGAATCATGTCTTCCGTCCTTTTCTCCGTCATTTTTTCTTAGTTTTCTTTGATGATATCCTCATCTATAGCAAAACCTGGACAAACCATCTTGCTCATGTGGATCGAGTTCTCCATCTACTCTCTTAGCACCAACTTTTCCTGAAACAGTCTAAATGTGCTTTTTGCACCTAAGAAGTCCAGTACTTGGGTCATCTGGTTGGAAAAGATGGTGTCAGGGTGGATCTTAAAAAGATTGAAGCTATGCAAGACTGGCCTCACCCAAAGACTCTCAAAATCTTGCGTGGATTTATGGGCTTAACATGTTATTATCGCAAGTTTGTTAAGAATTATGGAAAGATTGCAACACCTCTCACTGCACTCCTAAAAAAGAACTCTTTCACTTGGACTCGACCCGCTGCTCAAGATTTTCAAACCTTGAATATGGCCATGTGCACCACTCCAGTCCTGACCCTTCTTGATTTCACAAAGACCTTTGTCTTGGAATGTGATGCTTCATGGAAAGGAATTGGTGTTGTCCTTATGCAAGAGGGTTGGCCTTTGGCCTTTACCAGCAAGCAATTGTCTGAAATAAATCTGGGAAAATCAATATATGAAAAGGAAATGTTGGCTATTCTCCATGTCGTTGATCTGTGGTGCCCTTATCTATTGGGGAAACCCTTCCAAATTAAGATAGACCATCAAAGCCTCAAGCATTTTCTTTCACAACGCATTTCCTCCCTGGAGAAACGAAAATGGGTGACTAAGATCTTTGGATATGATTATGAGATCATTTAAAAGAAAGGAAAAGACAATGTGGTTATGGATGCACTTTCCCAAAAATATGAAGATGAAGGATCCATTTTTTCTCTTTCCTTCATTGTACCAGATTGGCTCCAAGTCGTTCGCCAGGAATGGATACAAGATCCTAAAAGTTTGCATCTAATCCAACAATTGCAGTCCAATGCTCCAACTTCCCTAGGGTACTCTTGGCTCCATGATGAGCTTCAATACAAAGGTCATTTGTCTTTAAGTAAACAATCAAACCTTAAATCCACGGTACTTTATGAGCTTCATGCTACACCCACAGCGAGGCACTCCGGGTTCACCAAAACCTATGACAGGGTCAAACGTTATTTTTTCTGGGATGGTATGAAACAAGACATTCGTAATTTTGTTGTTGAATGTGATGTGTGTCAATGCAACAAGGGAGAAACAGTCAAATCTCTGGGCACACTACAACCACTTTCGATTCCACTTGATATTTGGAGGGATATCTCTATGTATTTTATTACAGGCTTACCCAAATCAGGAAATAAATCAGTCATCATGGTGGTTGTTTATCGCCTTTCCAAGTATGTTCATTTCTGTGCTCTTCAACACCCATTTACAACATCCACGGTGGCTCAACTTTTCATGGATTGGGTCTTCAAGCTTCATGGCATGCCGCATTCTATTGTTTCTAATCGCGACCCAACTTTCACCAACAATTTTTGGCAAGAATTGTTCAAGCTACAAGGCACCCAATTGCATCTCAAAACAGACTATCATCCTCAGACTGATGGTCAAACGGAAGTTGTCAACAAGTATTTGGAAACATATATGAGGTGTTTTGCCTCGAAAAATCAAAATCAGTGGGCTCAATGGTTACCCCTAGATGAATGGTGGTACAACACTTCATACCATACGTCTACACGCATGACTCCTTTTGAAGTGGTATATGGACAAAAGCCACCTTTAGTTCTCTCATACTTACCTGGTGTCTCGAAGGTCCAGGCGCTTGATGAAACACTTACAGTTCAAGAGGCTATTCTTTGTACCCTCAAAGAGAATTTGGTCATGGCACATAATCACATTAAGCAACAAGAATATCGAGGTCGCTCTAAACATCAATTTGCAGAAGGGGATCAGGTGTTTCTTCGACTGCAACCTTACAAGAAAAATTCCCTCAAGGCCAAGCATTGTCAGAATCTAGTGACCCAATTTTATGGTCCTTATACCATTCTCAATCATGTGGGATAGGTGGCCTATCAGTTATATTTTCTCATTCATTCAAAGCTACATCTTGTTTTTCATGTTTCATGCTTAAAGAAGGTGATTGGAACTAAGTGCCAAATTCAAACCAACCTTCCCGAGTTAACCGAAGAAGGATCCATTTGGCTACAACCACAAGAATTTTTGGACCAGCATGAGCATTGCCTGTGTCAGAGAACCAGCAAGGAAGTGTTAGTCCAGTGGAAAGATACAACTCCAGCAGATTCCACTTGGGAACCAACTACCATTCTGCAGCATTTTCCACATCTCAAGCCTTGAGGACAAGGTTGTTTTTAAGGGGGAGGACATGTTAGGGTCCTAACCTGCACATAGGTAGAATAATATATTCATATGTAATGAAGGTCAATATTAATAAGGCCTTGCAATAAAATAGAATAAGTCGAATGTAAGAAGACCTAATAGAAGCTTCCTCTTCTAGAAGGATCTTCCTCTAGATGTTTTTTTTTATAGACATATTTATTATAAATAGGAGTCGAGGGTATGAGAACCCTAGCTTGGATATTATTGTAATAGATCTCTACTCAACTGGAGGTTGCCCCCTCGATGAGGCCCGTGAACATTGCTCTCAGAATCAAAGTGTTATTTCTGTTGTTATTCTTATATCATTTCAGTGTTATTGTGGTGATTGTTCTGGTTATATTGGTTTTATTCTACCATTTCTATCATTTTATTTTTTTTCTACATACTTTTTATATCTGGTATATTATAGGTTCATTCATGTAAGGGTTGGACGAGGAGAGCTTGGAGAGGCTACTAGAACATCAATTGTGGTCTATAAGTATTCTCTTTTGGGTTCTCATTGAATATACTTGGCCTATTTCCTTCAAGCTTGTGTATTCTTGCATATGTTTGTCTATTGTTGCTTTAATCTTCATAGATGAATTTGTTTTACCTAATCAACTAGATTAGGAGATATTTGTTTCTCGTTGCTACCTATTGCAGGTATTAAGTTGCACTAGGGGGTTTGAAGATCAAGCTTATGGATTGGAAGCAGCGAGGACAAACTTCATAAAAAGGCACATCATTCCCTTTCTCCCTCTCTCTTTTCGATTGGTTGAAATGAGTTTAAAGGGATGTTACACACCAAAATGTCACACTTAAGTGTCGCACCTATTTATGCCTAAGTTTCACAAGTGTTGTAAAGTGTCATATGCACCTTACTAAGTTTCACATGCACTTTTTAAAAGTGTCATATGCACCTTACTAAGTGTTGCATGCACTTTAATAAATGTCACAACACCTTGACACCATGAAAGAAAATTTGTCACAATCCCTAGTCAGTGTGGAGGAGAAATATATCATATGAAGGTCAAAATACTATGTACACATGAATTATTCATTATTAATCATAAAAAGAAAATTAATTTAGTGTGAGAATACACCTCACATTTAGTTTCCTAATCTCAATGAGAAGTTGAGAATCTCATGGATGGTTGAGATATTTTCTCAAACCAAAATCCTAATTTGGTGGATCTTGAGAGATATTTCCTCCTTAAAATCCTTAAGAGATATTTTGTTAGCCACGCAAGAATACACAGTGAGTACTCAACCCAGGGTCTTCCTACTCTAGATCGAAACCACAAAAGAATACACCGTGCAGCTACGATATGACAAGAACATAGACACGGACCAATACCAAGTGGATCTATGTATATCAACCAAATGATATCCATCACAACCTGGGAAAAGTATGGAACATAGTGAGCACTCAACCCAGGGCCTTCACCCCGATCCCAAAACACTACGATTTTATCCATGTGAATAAATGTTTTGATGTCGAACATGGTAGAAACCACTTGATTACCAGTCATTGATGTATACCATTAACAAGAATGAGGGAAATCACCAATTATGTCAATGACTCCCAAGGTACCTATAGTACATTCCAACGAACGTGAATAATGAGCTAAAGTCAAACATCTATGGAATCAATCGATCATGGGTCATTGATGTAAACCCACTGTCAAAAGTGAGGAGGCATGCGATTGAGGCATGCATTTTCCAAGGTACTTATGTGTTTCTAATTCTAATTCCCAGAAAATGTGTTGAAATCGACAGGAAAAAGGCTCGTCGAAGGCAGGCCTTGATGTATCCCCCATCATCGACACGAAATTGTCATAGAAAATTGATATGAGATGGTGGATTATATGAACATGGACTGAAATAGGAATGGAAACTATAAATATTGTAGATGGTTGGTCTGAAATGAAAATAATTCCCTTAAACATTATGAGGCATGACACAAGACTTGGCAACTTTGAATTTTTTGAGAAAAGGACCAAAACATAGTGTGGCAATCATCGGGGCACTCTTCGAGTGAGCCGAAGGAGTAATAGGACTCATGGGATTGGTATGATTTAGAGGCAAGTGGATGGACCAATTGTGAGGAAAGATGCAAGCAGGTTCCATGTTCAAGGGAAACAATGAAAGCTTCCTTAAAGGTTTCATGACACTTGACCCACTTCCTTCAATTTTTCCCCCATCCAGATAGATGAGTACCTCTTTCTTGTTTAATGAGCTCGAGGAGGATAACATGTGCTCGATATAACTCACCTTCGGTAAGTTCCTCTTCTTATGTTTAACAAACTGGAAGAAGTAATATTTTGTTCCCATATGGGCCCTTCAATGTATGGTTTTACGAGTCCAGAGAAGGAAAACTCAGTAGTTTTCATGTTCAAGGAGTTTGAAAATAACTTAAGGAAAAATCTGTGGATGTTATTTTTCGTAATTTTAGTCTCCTAGGCCCGAAAAAGAATAAAATAATGCGAAGGATAACTCTTCTAACCAAATAGGTCATAGCATTCTTTTTTTGTAGTTAGTTTGTCGGGACCAAAAAAGGGTTAAACTATCACCCAACAAACGATTCTTCATGATTTAGTGAGCTCAAATAATGATGAAGTAGGCTCGAAAGGATTACAAGGTCACCAAAAAATTATGCCTCCTAAGTTCTTGTATAAAAAAGACATTCTGGGAAAAACAATTGTCAGCAATTCCTTTAAAAACCAACATAAACTGTGGAAAAAAACAAATTAAAGGAAACATTAATGTGAAATTTTTTTAAATTAAACTAGTTTGCAAGTGGTTAAAAGTCATTTGGGTAAAAAATTTAGTTCATTTCAACTTTCATTTCACTTGCCTCTTTCACTTGGAGTTTTTTTTTTATTTGGAGTAGTTTTTTCGGTGTCAATTGCGGAAGCTCTGAACCATTTATTCACATTCGCTAGAATATACTAGGGTACCTTGGGAGTCATTTTCATTATTGGTGATTTCCCTCGCACTTGTTAACTATTTACCTCAATGACTAGTAATCAGGTGGTTTCTACCATGTTTGACATCAAATCATCTATTCACATGGTTAGATTCGTACCGCATCAGGATCAGGATGAAGACCCTGGGTTGGGCGCTCACCTTGTTATGTGATTTTCCCAGGCTACGATGGAGATCATTTGAGAATGTAAAATATTTCAGTACAATCACCATGTTGCCAATATTATTGATATATATAATTTCACATAGATCCACATTGTATTGATTCGTGGATATGTTTCGTCATCTCATAGCTCCACTGTGTATTTTTTGTGGATGCGATCAGTTCATGTCATGAAGGTATGGATCCACATTGGATCTCTGGTGGCCTCATCCTTAGTCAGTGTTTTCATGTATCCAAAGTGTATTGGTCGACAGCCATGCTTTGATTCATTTCGTATTCCGAGCATAGGTATGCCTACCTCTGAAACATACTTGTATATTGATTGATGTTTGTTTGCAGCTTTTGTCGACTTCTCTGACTCCAACACCCTTGCATTGAAGAATTTGTAAAGTGTTTCAGTCATCAGTTTCTCTTCTGACTAAGGATGATTTTAGGGGCTAAATTTCGCTCATGGGCTAATTTTCCATGGTTTTTCCAAAAAAAATATTCTCTATTATAAAAATGATTCGCCCAAATTCTATAGGATAAAATTATTTTACCTTAAAAATCGCCAAAATTTTATACAAACTATATAGAATTCGTACAAATTTGAATATTTTTACAAAAATATCGCCAAACATTTATAGTTGGCATATGAAGGATTACTGATATTCGCCAAGGTTTCTACATTTTAAAATTAATTTCCATCCTTAAAAGCATCCCTGCTTCTGAACTCACAGTTTAGGGGGCATCTGTTACACACCAAAATGTCACACTTAAGTGTCACATCTATTTGTGCCTAAGTGTCAGAAGTTTCTTAAAGTGTGGTATGCACCTTACTAAGTGTCGTATGCACTTTGTCAAATTGTCATATGCACATTACTAAGTGTCGTATGAACTTTACTAAGTGTCACAACACCTTGACACCATGAAAGAAAATTTGTCAAATCCCAAGTGAGTGTGGAGGAGAAATATATCATATGAAGGTCAAAATAATACGTGCACATGAATTATTCATTATTATTCATAAAAAAGGAAATTAATTTAGTGTGAGAAACCACCTCACACTTAGTTTCCTAATCTCAAGGAGAAGTTGAGAATATCATGGATGGCTGAGATATTTTCTCAAACCAAAATCCTAATTTGGTGGATATTGAGAGATATTTCCTCCTTAAAATATGTGAGAGATATTTTCTCCCTAAAATCCTTGAGAGATATTTTCTCCCTAAAAATATTGGAGATCCCAATTTAGTGGATCTAATGAGTGATCTTCTCCATGGTGGTTAATCCTCCAAATCATATATAATGAGGGATTTCCATGGTGAAGGGGGGAAGATTTGAGATATCAAACCTTTGATCCTCGGGAAAGAATTCAACATTTTGATTTCAAGATTCGTACAAGAGGTTGGAAGAGGAGAGCTTGGTGAAGATATTGCATCATCAATCATGATCTGTAAGTGCCTTCTTTGGCTTTCCAATTAATATCAACTTGGCCTATTCACTTCAATTTAATGTGTTCTACATTTGTTTGTTTATTGTCGTTTCAGTCTTCATAGATAGATTTTCTTTATATAATCATCTAGAGTAGGAATAAGAGTTCCTTTTCTAGTCTTTGCAGGGTTTCATTTGCGTTGAGGAGCTTGGAGATCAAGCCTACGGATTGGAGCAGCGAGGACGAGCATCGCAACAAGGTACACCACATCATTCTTCTTCTCTCTTGCTTGATTGATCTAATTATATATATAGGGAAAGTAGTAACCATTTGTTCTCTTATTTCTTTGTACCAAATATAGAGGTCTTGGTCTAAAGGGGAGCTTACCCTGTCAGCAGGGTATGATTTCTCACAACAGGGGGAAGAATCGTAGTTCAGATTAAAATCATAAGCTAAAAAGGAAGTAGGATAGATTTAAGTGGAGAATACATTAAATAACTAAGTCACAAAATATTCTCATACAACAAGAATAGGATTTTGGGAGGAAATCTAGGAAACACTAAGAAGAAATTGTAGGAAGCCAAAAAAAAGGTGAGTGGGGGAAATGAATTGATTTAAATTAAAAATTGATATTTTCATGAGCACTTATGTATGTATATGATACTTGTCATGGTGAATAATCAAATTAAAATCATTTTTAAAATACTAATTATGCATGAGTAGGATAGGTGTCAATTACCTCATTTGTTATAAAACGAAGGTCTTGGGAAAGAAAAAGGGACTTCTTACACCCTATTGTTGGACAATTGTTGTAACGAAAATTGATATTTTGATCATTTCTATTGAGAATTTGGATATTTATGTATTTATTGAGGTGGGAACCTCAAATCTTGCGAGCTTGAACATCAATATTTGTTAGCGTTTTTGGTATCTATATAGAGCTTTACGACTCGAGGAACATTACGGAAGAAGAGTGCCCACAAGTGTTGGCAAGGTGGTAACTAGTGGGTCTATATGATGATTGGAAAGCTCCACCGAGGATTGATTAAGCTCTAGCAAATATTGATGAAGCCCCAACAAATTTGACACAGCTCTGACAAAGTTGATGTAGGGCTTGGACCATGGACGCAAGATCTTCAACATTCAATCTCATTAGAGATGGTATTTTGCAATTATTATTTGATAATTATATATATTGTGTAATTTTTCTTTTGTTAAATTATATGGTCAAGTTGTATTTGGAAATTTCATGAATAAAATGAAGATCTAAATATATTCATGATATGTTTTGAAAATGGTAATTTAACTTTGGGGTTTGTAAATATTGTTAAGTAACATATAAGAAGTACATTATTCTCTTTGATTGTTTATATATATATATATGGTAGATAATCATTATATGGTGTGTTAATAGTAATGTAGAAACCCAACCATCAGATTCCCTAGTTTTTGTGAGATTCCAACTCCAAATTTATAATTATCTAGTACACAAGATTTCCCTAGTTTTCATGGGATACCACTCCAATTTTAAGTTGTTCTGGTATGCAAGGTCTCCGTGAGTTTTACCTTCAAAAGTTTTAAATCTAGTTAAAGTAAGCATTTTTTCTTTGTTTACTTCACTGAGAGAATAGAACAGTGTCGATATCATAAACACATCGATGTTTTATTTAAAATTAATCAGATTTAAGGGTCGATCCATACATTGGTATCTTAGCATAAATACTTACCAAGAAGACTCTATGGTAATGGATTAGTACAAAAGCTAGGACATGGTGTTAATATATAGTAATATTAAGGGTTAGAGATATTTTACTAAATATACACAAAATTTAATTAGTCAAGGATCGACTTCAATGAAATAATTTAAAGGAACATAATTAGACTCGTTGGGTTCTAACAAGAATCTAAAAGGAACTACAAATAAATTCCAGTAAATTTTCGTATAAAATTGGTAGTTCTATCGACTAGGAATAAGTGGATTTATTGATTGTAATATTATTTGATTGTAAGGTAGAAACAAAGATGTCACCGTAAGGTAGTCAGTAATTGTGAATCTTAACTTAGTATGCTTGTGTTTAAAAAAAAATAGTAAATAACTCATAATGGAGTATTCAACAATATATATATATATATAGTTGAATACCCCATTGTGATTTATTTACTATTTTTTGTAGGGGCTAGTTTCCTATGTCAACTAGACCCCCCTAGTCAAGTCGACTATAGTATTCGGGTAGGGAAGTCGGTCGAATATGCAGTTAGAGTCAACCGACACAACAATTAATGTAATCAACTAGTAATTGTAGAGCACATATATATACATCATCATGTAATGGAAAGACAGAGGTTATTTTGGCTATATATAATAAAATGATTTGATGGTTCTCCCACTATTGGGTATGTCTATTTGTGTTCTTGTGTTCTTCTATATATAATCCTATAACATGTATTTCTCTATGTTAGGATCTACTGTAAACTTCTTGTACTCTCTCCCTGACTACAACATTGGTTATGTTGTCGGTAGTTCTAAACTAAGACATGCATTAAAGAAAAGAGCACATAGATGTTAACTTTAATAGACATATGTGAATGGTGGGAGCACAAAAGCATCAATTACATTAAAAATTATCCACGAATAAATCGACTAAATTTAGCAGAAGCCTGCATGCACTTCTATTCAGAAACATGTGAGATATTTTTGGAGGCTATACTAGAAGCATTGTATGAATACATCACTCATTCTAATGTGAAGAATCCCTCTAGATGAGCAGTTTATGCACAATATCATCAACAAAGGAAGAAAAAATATAAACAAGTGGCTCGAGAGGATTGTAAAAGACTACATTGAAGATCAAGTGATCGAAGACAGAGAGTCAGTCCAGACTATCAAGAATAAATTATATACCGAGTTACACGACGAATTTATTTGTACTGTCCCCTCTCTATTGCATAAATTCATCCTAGATAAGGGATTCGGTAACATCATTGAGTATCGAACCCCTTTGAAATATCCTCCTCCAAATTTCAATTGGCCAGAAAGACAAGAACAATGGGAAGAATTTTTGGAAGCTAACTGTAAAGACACCAAAGAAGCTTGGGACTACTTTTTAAAGAAATGAAATCAGTTAAAAGGATAAACTTTGTTGACCATGAGTAAGTCAGGTTGGTGTTGGGGGGTTGGATGATCCATGATACAATATAAGTTGAAGTCGAATTTAAAAACAAAGTCGAAGTCGAATTTAAAAACAAAGTCAAATCCATAGTCGGACCACACCCAAGTCTGAAATGATGGGATTCAAGAAAAAGACAATTGAATCAAGTGAAAATATGTGCGTTGAACACAAATTCACAAACCATTAGCTGACATTCAAAAAATAGAGCAGGATAAAAGGCACAAGAAGCAAGAAGAGTTGTGGAAGGAAAAGGATCCTAGAAAATCTTATAGAAAACCTACCCAGGAATGGTAGTTCGTTGGAGCAGCCCTTGAGAGCGCCCCGACGACTCCTGGGAGGAGTGAAATATTGCAATTGAGTATTTATTGATGGCCATAATTGACCATATTCAATATCATAAGGAGATCACCCGGTTAGGGTCCAAATTGGACCTTTTTCCATTTGGGATGGTGATTTCGACTGGGTTTATGGGTCCAATTACCCTTATCTAAAACTATCCTAAACTAAATGCAGATCTAATATAAACTAATATATATGTAAAAAAAACATATACATGACCTTATATCTACTAATGTATAATGTTACTTTCTTTTATCAACAGATAGAAGGAAAAGAATCACTCTCTTGCAACATGATTCCAATAAAGCAATCTTCAAGTTGACATAAAGGCTCAACTAAGCCACCAATAGAGTTGCTCCTATGAAAGGAGGATTCTACAAATGTTTCCTAAATACAATGTAGGTGCACTCTAATATAATATTTATCCAAGTGGATATTGGTGGCCACCCACCTATTCCAACTGCCTCATTTTGGCAATTTCAGTTTGGCATTTTTTTTTCTAGTTTTTGGGTCCCAAACTTTTGTGGTCATTTTGAGGACCTAAACAGAATTTCTAGGGATATCCATAGTTAGAACATATATTGAGTCAGAGGAAAAATGTGTATTCCTTAGATATACCTTTACAATGGGCTATCGTGCACCTAAAACAGAGGTCGTATGCAAAAGTTACGCCCTCGAGAAGTTGATACACCAAACTACCCAAAACGGAGTCCACAAAACTGTTGGATTTTCATCTTCCGAGGTTAGGGTTTGGAATTTTATTTATGTTAAAAATTCCTTTAGAGCCTCATTGTAAATCATATTCTTTTGAATGTGAGTAGTCGTCACATCTCTTCTCATAGATAAGTTTCCACCATTCTAGCGAGTCTTTCACTCTATATTTTTACAGTCCTTGTACATTTTCGCTCATTAATAGAAATTGTGTATTACTTAATCTCTGTGTTTATGGTTGCATATATGATATATTTCTATTATATTAGTGGATATCCAAGATATCTCTGTACATTTATTTATTATATCTCCTATCTCATTTCGTGCCGAAAATAATTTGAATCAGTGGTATCATAGCAGGCTGCTCTTGATCATTTTTCAGTGCATGTCCTCGACGAGGTCTGAGTATAGCAAGTTGGGTCTCGATATTGTCTCTCTTTAGGACAATTGCTATTGTACACCCAAGAAACCCTCTATGGTGGAATAAAATAAAAATGACAGAGCAGAAGATTCTATAAATTTGTTGCTTGAGCAAGCTCTCATGCGACAGAGGGATGAAATGATGGAGAATTTTTCCCACATCCTTCAACGCATGTCGATAACAATCGACACATCTTCATCAAGCAGCCACTTTGGAGGCACCTCATCTTTCAAGGTACAAGTTAATTTTGATATTCCCGTATTTGAAGGACAAATGGATGCAGAGGCCCTAGACAAATGGTTAAATCTGCTAGAAGGTTATTTCTCTGTTCACAATTTTCCCGACAAAGAAAAGATCACCTTCACACTCCTTAAGGCTCTCCCCCATGTCAAAAATTGGTGGGAAACTTATTGGGAGAAAAGTTCATGGAGGAGTCTGGAATATATGGGGTCGAGCCCACTTGGTATTTTTTTGTGGATGCGGTCAAGGAGCAATATTACCCTACTGGAAAATATGAAGACCAGTACATTAGATGGGCCATGTTACATCAAGAGAGGGGCCAAGAAGTGTCAGAGTTCACCAATACCTTCCATACCCTTCGCACCAATTTGGGTATCAAAGACTCTCAACGACATCTGGTTCTGAAATGTCACGGGGCTCTGCATAGGTACATCCAAACCAAAATGGATTTCCTAGACATCTCATCACTGGGAGTTGCCTATCGATATGCTATCAAAATCGAGCAAAAATTTAGGCACCAGAACAAACATTAGTTCAGTTCTCCAAATCCGTAACAACCAAAGTATGATAAAGATGACCCTAACAAACAACCTCCTGAAAACCAATCTAAGCCATAGGAAAAGAAGGGTCACAGGAAGACAAAGAAGGACATTGGGAAATGGTGTGATTTCCATAAAATCCCTTGGCACAACACTGATGAATGTCGCTCAAAATAATTATTGGTGGTCAATATCAAAGACAAGGAGCCTAACCCTGATTCAGAATTTGATTCAGAAAATATTGGTAGAAGACAAATCATTGACATAGACCCCACTGTTATTTTCGCAATCGCAACTATTCAACCAGAAGAACCAATAGATCTTGAAGAAGGGGAGTGATTTTTTCATTCACAGATGCGGGTGAATGGGACCCCATTGCATTTTGTTTTTTATATTGGAAGTCAAAAGAACCTCATCTCATCATAGGTCCTCAAACAGTTGGTATTGTCAATAACACCACACCCGCAGCCATACAACATCATGTGGTTTCTCCAAGGATGAGATCTTCGTGTCAGCCAGCAGTGTCGATTGTCATACGGCATCCATCCCTTCAAGGATGAGGTATTATGTGATGTTTCCCCAATGGATGTCTGTGATGTTCTCTTGGGCCAACCATATATGTGGAAGTGCCATGTTATTTATGAGTCTCAACCCCATAGTGTCATTTTTACTCTAGGGGGTCATCTCTATAGGATACCATAGGTAATTTCAACTATTGTCCCACCTAAACAGTGTTTCATGGTAGTATCTCATACTACAAAATTCATCTTCTTCACAATCTGTTCAAAAGGTGAACATAAGGTCACTACAACCACGACAGCCTTGATCCAAGCACCTTATATCCAAAAGAAGCAGGTCGACAAGATTGTAGCAAAGTGAAAAGATTTCTTCTGCACACAGTCATCTCATGTAGCTTGACTGGTTGAATAAATTCAACCCCACCAACCACAAGTGTGTGATAGCCTTCCACAAACCAAGCAACACGATGTCTCCACCAAGGCAAGCAGCTCACCAAGATTTAGATTCAGCAATCGCTTTCCCCTCTCCCTGGGGAACACAACGTAATGGATACCATTGATTAAAAGGAGGGAGGATTGATCTAGGTGTATATCGGTGGCCACCCACGTATTCCAACTAGCTCATTTTGGCAGTTTCAGTTTGGCATTTTTTTTTCTAGTTTTCGGGTCCCAAACTTCCAGGGTCATTTTAAGGCTCTAAACATCATTTTAAGGGATCACCACAATTGGATTGTTATTAAAATTTTATTCCAATGGAAACATCTGTATTCCTTGTATAGACCTTTGCAACGGGATATCGTACGCCTAAAACGGAGGTCATATGCAAAAGTTATGCCCCCAGGAAGTTGATACACCAAACTACCCAAAACGGGGTCCACAAAATTGTTTCCTTTTCATCTTCTAGGGTTAGGGTTTTGGATTTTCTTTATGTTAAAAATTTCTTTAGAGCCTCATTTTAAATCATCGTCTTGCAAATGCGAGGAGTCATCACATCTCTTCTCAAAGATAAGTTGCCACCATTCTAGCGAGTCTTTCACTCTGTATTTTTACAGTCTTTGTACATTTTTGCTCATTAATAGAAATTGTGTATTTATGTATCCTTGTGTTTATGGTTGCATATCTGATATATTTCTATTATATTAGTGGATATTTGAGATATCTCTGTACATTTATTTATTATATCTCCGCTCTCATTTCATGCCGAAAATAATTTGGATCAAATATGCAGACAACAAAATTAAATTGTAATTTATCTTAATCAGGAAAAGATGTAGATCTCTTCCCAATTAAGAGAAAGATAATGAAATGTGAACCAACATTGAATTTAAAATAAAATGAAAACAACATGGCTATGGAAATAGTTCCAAAACCTATTATTTATTAAACCAATATGCACATACAACTATCTGATAAATAGTTATCATATCTTTGTTGTGCATATATCTAATTCAAATGGAAATGCATTTAAGCCAATAGATCATGTTGAAATACTGGAACAATCCAAATAAAATGACAAGAATAAAATCAAAACGAGTATAACACTAAGCTTATAGATAGTTATGCAATTAAATGTATAAATGTTTGCTCAAATGCAATATTTTAGTTCTATCTCTACCTCTATCCAATCTTGCAAGATAGCTTGTCAGAAATTTGAAATAAGCATGAGTTATTCTAATTCAACAATAGTGTTGAAAAGATAGTCATACTCATAAAAACAGAGAGTAACAAGAACTGAATAAACTCTTTATTAAGTTTTCAAAATGAACAACAATGCTTAATAATGGCCACAAAATAAGAAGTTCTTCCAATGTTGATCCAATAGATGGCTAATCCTCTATAAGATGAATACACATTACAAAAGTGCAATGAGTATCTACTCTTGCAGCAATTCTCTCCCTATTATCCATCCCCTATATACACAAGCATAATCATAGTTTTTATAATCTCCTCCACTCGGGTCAAATCGTCCTTTAGTTAGCAAAAAAATTGTTGTTATGAATCAGCTACATAATTTCATAACAGAATCAGCTAGCTACAGAATTAGAACCCTCCCATAAAATGCATCATATCTCTCAAAATATTCATCCTTTTGCAAAATACTTTATGTTTTAGCTAATTGGGCCTTTTTTCAAGATGGTTTTTCAACAGATTTTCCAAATTCGACTCAATTTTCCCATAAATTGATCTACAAAAATGTCTCCTGAGGATTGCGCGATCTAGGAAAATTCATGTCACTCCAAACCTGATTTATCCCAAATGGGTTGGTTTCTGAGCGTGACCCTATTTCAGAAGTGGTTTTTCAACCAATTTGGAAAATTATTCTTTGATTTCCCGGAAATGACTCTGCAAAATAGCCTCCTGAAGATGGATGTGATTTCCAATCTATCAAACAAATTATCTAATTAGATTTGAAACAAAAATAAAAATCAATGCTTTCCCTTTCTTTTATGTGGAGATATGATTGAAAATTTAACAATCTAAGAATGAATTAATGATAGTAAATCTTGTTGGCAAATACAATTTCTCCCAAAACAAATTCAGAAAATCAAATTTGTGTGGCTATGACTTCTGCTGAATTTTTGGGGCAGTAAATGGCTAGATCTCATCAAATAAACACTTCCATATTATTCTCCATTGAGATATCTTTCTAACAAGCTCTCATATGCCTCACTTGGTGAAGTATATCTCAAGATATTGTCTTGTGAAGGTGAGTCGTCAAAATTGATTGAAATCTGTTTGGTTCATAAAAGTTTATGAGCATGTAATTATTTTTTCCTTGGAAAAAATATTAATTGTATTCATCTGTAGAGAAACAAATTACATTTTGTAGGGCTTTAAGAACATTCTCAAAACTTGGGAGAAACTATGATTAGTATAAAGAAGCCAGAAATGGCCAAGAAATAGCGGTTGAAAAACCACAAAAAAAAAGAACAAAATAAAGAGTTGGAAAATAAACCTAGAGAGAGACAAAACAAGTCCAAGAGGCCTCAAGAAATATCACTGCAGAAGAAACCCATAGAGAGCGAACACCACAGAAAAACCCCTGAGACCAGACGAACCAG
The DNA here is from genome assembly GCA_009831015.1 of Picea engelmannii. NCBI lineage: Eukaryota > Viridiplantae > Streptophyta > Pinopsida > Pinales > Pinaceae > Picea > Picea engelmannii. Next base: position 75,847 of record ML778422.1, read on the forward strand.
GTCAGAGAGGTATGGATCCCCAAAATGAACCAGATGACCACGACACCAACGAAAACTCTTCCAACTAGCAACCCGGCAAAGAGAAACCAAGAAGTTGCACGCCCACATGAAGGACCTCAAAGTGTTGTTCATGGAAACAACATTGCACGCCCAAGACTGGACCTCAAAGCTCTGGCCACACCCTCATACGGAGAAAGAAAGAGAAATCCACGGGCACCCAACACAAAAGGACTTTGATATGAGCATACATCAAACCCTGAACGAACTGGAGCCACCAGAGAAAGGAGATGCAACCAGGAGAGAAACATGACCCAAGAGAGAGGCCATCCACTGAGGAGAGATCCAGTGAACCATTCATAAGGAGGAAAAAAGATCGATCTGAAAGAGTATATCTTCCTGGAAAAATACACCAAGCCCATCCCAAAACCTCCAAATTGTGCAGGGACCAGACGTCCAAGACGAACCGACAGAAATATTCACCAGAGAAGCAAAGAGATCCGAATGAACTCGCCCTAACATGAAAAAAAAGAGATGGATCTTGATACACAGAGAGGAACTATTTCGGGGGAGATAGACTACGCAGATCTCGCAGAATTGGCCCGAAATAGATAGATCTCCCATCAAAACTGCAAGAACGCAGAGAGAAATCCAAAGCCAGGGCCAAGCAATAGCTGCAAACTTTGGGAAGAGGAAGAAAACGATCTGTCGAGCCCGATCCATCACAACACTAGCCAGGAGAGATGAAAAGAGTGGGGACTCTAGGGAAATATGGACACGAAAGTTACAACTCAGGTTGCGGCTAGGAGAACCCTAGCCGTGATCGTTTTCCATACAATCATCTTATGGGCATGTAATTATTATTATTATTATTATTATTAATTTTATATTGTTTTTATTTATTTATTTTATATTAAAAATCATAGAAGATATTCAAAAATATATATATAATAAAAAAGAGTAAGGTCACAAGTGCTTTGAAATTTTAATGTTTTGTTTTATTTTATTATTTAATGTATTTAAATTGATATTTACAAATTAATTTATTTAATTAAATTAAATAAACTTAATTAACAAAGAAATAATTAACTTAATAATCTAAAGATACATAAATTAATTAACTAAATTAGTAAAATTTAATTTATATATTTACATTAATTTAATTTATACAATTTATAAATACATATTTACACATTTTAATGCCCATGCAGTAAAAATGAACAAACTTTAATTATTCATATATTTGAATCGTGCAGCAAAATTAGGCAAAATATCTGTCGTTAGAAAGATGGAAGTAAAGCGAAAGTAATGAAGATGTCAAAAAAAAAAATACAAGCAAAATGAAAATCTCACAAAATAAACCAAACCAAAACGTTCTGGAAGGAAATATTAACAAAATTCATATGGAGGGACCCATAATAATTTTAAAAAATTATGGGGGATGTTGTGGCCACAACAGTATGGAAGTCCATGGCGCCCAACAAGTTGATGATCAAGTTGATATGGAAATCGATGATTCAGGACCTTCAATCTGACTCTTCCCTATAAAAATTCCTAGTCCATGCATTACAAACTTTCTCCAACAACGACTCCATATAGATATACAATCACCATGGGTGTGGTGTTGAACTGATAATGATGGACAAATAAGAGATGTAGTGCTAATCGAAGCATGGGAAAATAAACAAAATCGACCAGAAGACATAATCATCCATGTAATAGATCTCATGGATTGCACCCCCCTACCAAAATTACTCCAAGAAGATTCAAACTCAACAGACAGTGAAAGTGAACCGACTCGGTCCTATAGAGGATGGATCGTCGAGTATATAGATCAAGCTTTTCAAATGGATGACTCGAGAAGAAACGAAGAATGAGTAAAGTTAGCAGTTGAATATATCCTGAATAAAGAACATCTATAGATTACATTCACTGAATCAAATAGCTCGACCTTGACTCTAGAAAATAATACTACGTCAACCTCCAAGTTGACTTCAACTAAATATCTTGCAATAATTCCATTTGCTAAAAAGAAACCAACAATGGGGGTTAATCACATCCCTATTTACGAAGGAGACGAAGATCCCAAATAACATTGGTTTGTTTGTGATAAATACTGGGATGTTGCATATATAGTCGATGAAGAAAAACAAATGACTTAATTTGGAGTTGCACTTCGAGCCAGGGTTCTTACCTGTTTTATGAATTTCACTGAAAATCAAACACGTACGAAGAATCAAATAAAGCATAATTTCCTCTCATTTTTTAAGATGCAAGATATAAGTCATCTGGCAGCGCAAAAACTTGAGGATATCAAGAAAAATCCAGAAGAGATTGTGTGCGAGTACAACAAGAGATTTAAGGATTTATTGAGTCAAATATTGTATGCAATCGACGAAAAAGCTACTAGTACAATGGTACATAGCGGGACTATTACAAAATATCAGAGCTCCATTATGGATGTATGACCTTTAGACATGTGAATAAATCCTCAAAAAATATCATAGGATAGAAATGGATTATGAAGGCTTGGTTAATTCATCAAGCGATGAAAGAAGATTGGAAGACAATATCACATAATTACAATATACAATTAAAAAAATATCACTTGATCGTAATGAACTCTAGTGTACCATTTTCTCTAGCGAATGTCACACCAAAGACTACTACAAATTTAGCGATGTCTTAGACCCAACAGTCAATCACATCCATATTGAAACTCATTGCGACATCTGTCAAGGCTCGACTAATCATGCAACCAAATATTGTTCACACAATCTAATAAATGCATGTCCCAAGTGGTGTCAGATTTTCAAAGAGAATAATCATTCCACCCAAGAATGTTGACTGGATGGTAAGATCACATCAGTCTAGATTGCCTAATAAAACACATAACCAACTTAAAATTGTGTAATATTTGCGGAGTAGGAGATCACTCCTTAGAAGATTGTCCTATTGTGATGTAAAAATTCATGACCAAGATAAATGTAAACCTTGTACATAAAATTGCGAAACAAGATATCATGAACTCAAAAACTCTCCATGTGGTCACAAGATCAGGTGCGAGTAAATATAATTACCCGGAGGAACCAAATCAACAAGGGAATAGATTTCCATATCTTGACCCCGACAAAGAAGAGAGGATAATCCAAGAAGCATTGAACTTATTTATAAATATCGACCAAGATAAATCAAATGAAGGATGATCAAGTATGTCAAACATTGCCATTGAGGAATTTCTACAACTGCTAAAAGAAAAGAAATCAATAGGATGCCTTATCAACCTACTGAACATATTGAGATAATATAAAGAAAATCAAAGACCAGTCAAAAGTGTAAGGAAGATGTCTCAAGATAGAACCACAAGGGACTTTGACCCTCAAGTTGACCTAGAAGTCTATGGCCACATGATGAAACAAGTCGTGGTCGATTTTGGATCACAAGTGAAAATCCTTCCTAAAGAAGCATGGGTTTGACTCGGAAGACCCCTACTACAAACGAAAATGAACTACTTAAAAATAGCAGATCAAAGATTCATCGAACCATTTGGAAATGTTAGGGTCCTAACTCGCACATAGGTAGAACAATATATTCGGATGTAATAAAGGTCAATATTAATAAGGCCTTTCAATAAAATAGAATAAGGCGGATGTAAGAAGACCTAATAGAAGCTTCTGCTTCTAGAAGGATCTTTCTCTAGATGCTTCTTTTTAGTGTAAATAGGAGTCGAGGGTATGAGAACCCTAGCTTGGATATTATTATAATAGAGCTCTGCTCAACTAGAGGTTGCCCCCTCGAAGAGGCCCGTGAACATTTCTTTCAGATTCAAAGTGTTATTTCTGTTGTTATTCTTATATCATTTAAGTGTTATTGTGGTGAATGTTATGGTTATATTGTTGTTATTCTGCCATTGCTAGCATTTTATTTATGTTCTGCATACATTTTATATCTGGTATATTACAAGTGGTATCAAAGAACTTTCCTCGGCAGAAAGTGTGGGTTAATTTTTTATTTTTTTTCAGGGTAGAGATGTATTCTGGCGTCTTTAAGCCACAGATATCTGTTGTTACTCACATAAACCCGCGGTTGAGGGATTCATACACGCAGGAAATACAAGTGGTACTTAAGTGCACATCTGTTGGCCACCCTTGTAACCCCTATTGGTACCCCTTCAAGTGGTAGCGCATCAGACAGCACCTGTGTACAGATCGGCCTAGATTACCTGAAGCCCTCTTTAGATAAATCGATCGACCGCCTGACTGCTATAGTGTCACCAAGAACAACACTCAGGAAGATACTCTCTAGTACCTAGGTAGTCAGGTAGTACGGCTAAGGGTATGGTCTATCCTCCTTAGTTAGTGCCTTGAGATATTGGGTCGAGTACTACTGTTGGACCCTGCATGTATATCAGAGAGCTATAGCACAGGGAAACCCCTTGTCTGTAGAACCCTTGAATACCTAACCCTTGGGGACAGAAACATAAACAAATTAAAACAGACAAGATCTATTGTCGCGCAACTGTGTTCGGGTTGCCAAGTAAATACACATTTCTTTCTGGTTAAGCATTTGGGCATTTCCTCTCTACAGTATTCTTCAAACCAGAGACCTATTCCATTGGATTCATCTCTTCACCCTTATCACATTCATCCATATTCCTCTTTGAGACCTATTCCATTGGATTCATCTCTTCGCCCTTATCACATTCATCCATATCATTTTTCGGCAAAAAACATTTTACCCCGCCCGTCCCTTTTCAGTTTCCCCATCTTCGTGGCCCATACTCATAGCCAAGACTTGGAAGCTCGCTTCAATAGCTTGAAATCTGGTCTCATTGAGACCCAACAAGAAGTGAAACAACTCAGTGCCAATGTTGCTGCCATCAATACAACCATGCAGTCCTCAATGGGGGAAATCAAACAAGACCTCACCACCCAGCTTGAATCAGCCTTTTTGGCACTCTGCACCAAACTGCATATCCCTACAGATAACCCTTCCTCTTCCTGACCTCCACATACTGAAGGTGACCATTCCTCTCATTCCCATACCTTGCAGAACCATCACTTTTAACGTGACCTACGCCTTACATGGGTGGATGTGACCAAATTTGATAGCTCAGACCCCACTAGTTGGGTAACCCAAATGGAACATAACTTCTCTTTATATGGCATTACACATGACTTGGCCAAACTCTGGTATGGTGTTCTCCATCTAGATCAAGAATGTTGGCAATGATGGAAATGGAGAAAAGCTTCTCGTCAAGGGTATATTGCTTGGACACACTTTGTGGCAGAGCTTTATGAACGCTTTGACACTGACACCAACCATTTGGGCCGTTTGACAAAGCTGAAACAATTAGGACCTGTGGAAGACTTTATAGCTACCTTTGAGCGCCTGGCTTTTATAACAGAGGGCATGTCTAATGCCTTTTTCCGAGAGTGTTTTATCAGCGGCCTCAAGGATGAAATTCGGGCCCATGTCCTCATGGCTCGTCCTGAGAGTTGGGTGGAGGCTACCAAAAGAGATTAAGAAGCACAACAGGTTGTATCTTCTCAAAACCGCAAACCCTCCTTTATCCCTCGCCCTAAACCAGTAAATCCCACTACTCCCTCTGCTCCACTAAAGATCCAAAAATTGACCAGGGCTGAAATGGTTGAATGCCAACTCAAAGGCCTTTGTTATAACTGTGATGACAAATATTTCTCGGGCCACAAGTGTAAAGAAAAAAATATTTTTATGGCCATCTCCGAGGATATTTCGGAAGAAGATGAAGAAAATCCCTCTCTATCTGAGTCACCCGAATCCATTGACATAACCCCTCCCTTAGACCCTCCCGAAGTAGAACCGGTCATTTGCCTCAATGTTCTCACTGACTTCTCCACTCCCCAAACCTTCAAGCTAATTGGTTACATAAAGCATCGAAAGGTCATCATTTTGGTTGATAGTGGTAGCACCCATAATTTTATTCATCGCCGCATTGCCCAAGAAATTCATTGCTACATCCATGCCGTCAATAATTTCCAAATCATGATTGCTAATGGTGGTTCCATGAAGTGTGGAGGGCATTGTGAAAATGTGCATCTCCAAATTGGTGACTACCACCTGAAATCCCATATGTTTGTTATCAACATGGGAGGCTGTGACATTGTGTTGAGTGCAGACTGGCTAAGGACTTTGGGTCCCATTCTCATGGATTTTAAAGACTTAACCATGCAATTCGACCAGGAGGGCCACCAATATAAGTTCCAAGGCATCATTTTTGGTTCACCTGAGATCATTAGTTCTCATAGCATGGAAAAGCTACTCAAAAAGGGTCATTCTGGTGTTATCGCCCAACTCCATGCCATACAAGCAACAGAGACACCCTCGGTACCACAAAACCTCCAAGCCATCCTTTCAAAACATCAATTGGTCTTTTCCACTCCCCAAGGCCTCCCTCCTTCCCGTGGTGTTCATGATCATTCCATTCCCCTTGTACCCAGAAGCCTTCCTCCCAATATCCGTCTGTATCGTCAACCCTTTTCCCAAAAAAATGAAATTGAGAAAATGGTCGAGGAACTCCTTAATGCAGGCGTTATCAGCCCTAGTACAAACCCCTACGTGTCTCCTATGGTCATGGTCTTGAAGAAAGAAGTTTCTTGGCCAATGTGTCCTGACTTCCGTGCCCTTAACAAACTTACCATCAAAGACAAATTCCCCATTCCTGTCATTGATGACCTCCTAGATGAATTGAGTGGCGCCCAATTCTTCACTAAACTGGATCTTCGTTTGGGCTACCACCAGATACATATGAAAGAGGCATACATTCCCAAGACTACCTTTAGAACTCATGAGGGCCACTATGAGTTTTTGGTCATACCCTTTGGCTTGTGTAATGCCCCCTCCACCTTCCAAAGCCTCATGAATTAGGTCTTCTATCCTTTTCTCTGCCATTTTGTCTTAGTTTTCTTTGATGATATCCTCATCTATAGAAAAACCTGGATAGACCATCTTTCTCATGTGGATCAAGTTCTCCATCTACTCTCTCAGCACCAAATTTTCCTAAAACATTCTAAATGTGCTTTTGGCGCCTCAGAAGTAGAATACTTGGGTCATCTGGTTGGAAAAGATGGTGTTAGGGTGGATCCTAAAAAGATTGAAGCTATGCAAGATTGGCCTCACCCAAAGACTCTTAAGAGCTTGTGTGGATTTCTAGGCTTAATAGGGTATTATCACAAGTTTGTTAAGAATTATGGGAAGATTGCATCACCTCTCACTGCTCTCCTCCTCTTTCACTTGGACTCTAGTCGTCGCTCAAGCTTTTCAAACCTTGAATATGGCCATGTGCGCCACTGCAGTCCTCGCCCTTCCTGATTTCACAAATACCTTTGTGTTGGAATGTGATGCCTCGAGGAAAGGAATTGGTGTTGTCCTTATGCAAGAGGGTTGACCTTTGGCCTTTACCAGCAAGACACTATCTGAAAGAAATATGGGAAAATCCATCTATGAAAAGGAAATGTTGGCTATTCTGCATGTCGTGGATCTCTGGCATCCTTATCTATTGGGGCAACGTTTCCAAATTAAGACAGACCATCAAAGCCTCAAGTATTTTCTGGAACAACGCATTTCCTCCCCATAACAACAAAAATGGGTGACTAAACTCTTTGGATATTATTATGAGATCATTTATAAGAAAGGCAAAGACAATGTGGTTGTGGATGCACTTTCCCGAAAATATGAAGATGAAGGATCCATTTTTTCTCTTTCATTCATTGAACCAGATTGGCTCCAAGTCATTTGTCAGGAATGGCTACAAGATCCCAAAAGTTTGTAGTTTATCCACCAATTGCAGCCTAATGCTCCAGCTTCCTCAAGGTACTCTTGGCTCCATGAGGAACTTCGATACAAAGGCCGTTTGTATTTAAGTAAACAATCAAAGCTTAAATCCACGGTACTTTCTAAGCTTCATGCTACACCCACAGTAGGGCACTCTAGGTTCACCAAAACCTATGACAGGGTCAAACGTTCCTTTTTCTGGGATGGTATGAAATAGGAAATTCGTAATTTTGTAGCTGAATGTGATGTGTGTCAATGCAACAAGGGAGAAACAGTCAAATCGTCGAGCACACTACAACCTCTCCCGGTTCCACCTGTTATTTGGAAGGATATCTCTATGGATTTTATCACCGACTTACCCAAGTCGATAAATAAATCTGTCATCATGGTGGTTGTTGATCGCCTTTCCAAGTATACTCATTTATGCACCCTTCAACACCCATTTACAGCATCCACTGTGGCTCAAATATTCATGGATTAGGTCTTCAAGCTTCATGGCATGCTGCACTCTATTGTTTCTGATCGCAACCCAACTTTCACAAGCAATTTTTGGCAAGAACTGTTCAAGATACAAGGCACCGAATTGCATCTCAGCACAGCTTATCATCCCCATACTGATAGCCAAACGGAAGTTGTCAACAAGTGTTTGGAAACATATTTGAGGTGTTTTGCCTCGGAAAATAAAAATCAGTGGGCTCAATGGTTACCCCTAGATTAATGGTGGGACAACACTTCATACCATACAGCTACACACATGACTCCTTTTGAAGTGGTATGTGGATAGAAGCCACCTTCAGTTCTCTCATACTTACCGGGTGCCTCGAAGGTCCAGGCAGTTGACCTAACACTTACAGCTCGAGAGGCTATTCTCCGTACCCTCAAAGATAATTTGGTCATGGCACATAATTGCATGAAGCAACAAGTAGATCAAGGTCGCTCTGAATGTCAATTTTGCAGAAGGGGATCAAGTGTTTCTTCGACTGCAACCTTACAAGAAAACTTCCCTCAAGGCCAAGCATTTTTAGAAGCTAGCGCCCAAATTTTATGGTCCTTGTACCATGCTCAAGCATGTGGGACAAGTTGCCTATCAATTAGATTTGCCCAGCCATTCGAAGCTACATCCTATTTTTCATGTTTCATGCTTAAAGAAGGTGATTGGAGCTAAGTGCCAAATTCAAACCAACCTTCTAGAGTTAGCTGAAGAAGGATCCATTTGGCTACAACCAGAAGTAGTTTTGGACCAACGTGAGCGTCGCCTACGTCGGAGAACCATCAAGGAAGTGCTAGTCCAGTGGAAAGATACATCTCTAGCAGACGCCACTTGGGAACCAACTACCATTCTAAAAAAATTTCCTCATCTCAAGCCTTGAGGATAAGGTTGTTTTTAAGGGGGAAGACATGTTAGGGTCCTAACCCGCACATAGGTAGAACAATATATTCAGATGTAATAAAGGTCAATATTAATAAGGCCTTTCAACAAAATAGAATAAGGCGGATGTAAGAAGACCTAATAGAAGCTTTCGCTTCTAGAAGGATCTTCCTCTAGATGCTTCTTTTTAGTATAAATAGGAGTCGAGGGTATGATAACCCTAGCTTGGATATTATTGTAATAGAGCTCTACTCAAATGGAGGTTGCCCCCTCGAAGAGGCCCATGAACATTTCTTTCAGATTCAAAGTGTTATTTCTGTTATTATTCTTATATCATTTCAGTGTTATTGTGGTGAATGTTCTGGTTATATTGTTGTTATTCTGCCATTACTAGCATTTTATTTATGTTCTGCATACATTTTATATATGGCATATTACAATAACTCTCAAAAGTGTCATCACTTCTATAATGGGAATTCTGATGAGAGTTGACTTTGAAGTCATAAACTTGGTCGAAGGAATTCCTTCTTATCTCGCGCTAGTAGGAAGACCCTGGGGTCAAAACATGAAAGTTGTGATATCTTTAGAAAGGGGCAAGGTCAAGATAAAAGGAAGCGGAAGAAAAATTATAATCCCCCTGGACCCAAAATAAGGAAAACCATGATTCAAGACATGGGATGAGGCACAGGAAGCACGTCAACTATACCAAGTAATGAATGAATAGAAAGATATTTTTGAACCTAACATTGAAGGAGAAATACTAATCGGATCTCCATTATCGATAGGAAAAAATTCAGATATAGAATTGTACAACTGACAGATGGATAATTGTGAAGCTTAAGATAAATAATGTTGGTCGATAGAAGCAATACCTATCAAACGATCCAAAACATGCTTGTTGGTTCATGCAATCCCTATCATCGCTAAAAGAAAACTAAAACAAATTCTAACATTAATACCAACTAATGCATACATAAGAAATTCCATGCGGTTTAATGAATGAAGCTCTATGTCAGCACATATTGACGAAATCTCCAAATCAGCTGGGGAATAAGGAAGAATACAAATCCTAGTTGAATCCTTCACTATCCAAGCTGACCAGCGGTGGGAGACTCATGCAAAATGACTTCAAACATAGAATATTGCCACATTATATTTTGTGGAAAGATTCAGTGGGAAAAATATTTCTGCAAATATAGACATCCTGATCTTTAAGCCTAGATTTGACCCAATGACCCACATAGATAAGTGCGAGCAAGAGTGGAAAAAAGAAGGCTACATAGACGAAAGAGTATGGTTGCATATGTTCCCGAATACACCAGAAGATATACATCACAAGTGGTATATTGAAGAAAAATCGGGTTATACTTGTGACTGGGACGAAATAAAAGATAACTTCCTTAAATATTTTGAATTTAAACCTAAAGAGGAACTCCTATAAGAGGTGGCTAGTGAAATCAAAAACTTCTTGGGAAAACCAAGCCCCGTGAAAATTCAAGAAAAAGGGAGAACTAAAGTCGATGAGGTATTGACTTCGACTTGTAATTTGGTATCAACGCATAGCATAGAGAACATAATAGCTCGACAAGTGGAAATGGAAAACATAAATTTTCTCGGACAAATATTTCGCTGGAAAAAGGATCGCCTTGAAGTACAAAATTTTGTAAAAATAGTATACTCGGTGACCAAGGAAGACACAGAAGAGCATGACCACATAGAGAAACTTGATTTCCCTTCAAGTTACAATCAATTCATAGAAGGTGAACATTTTTTATATGAATCAAAAGCACCCAACTAGATGGATGCGAAAATAAAGACCAAATAATTTGACATCTCTATAGACAGACGACCAAAAATGGCCAGAGTAGGTGACTATTGGTCTAAGAAGCAAACCATGGAAATAGTCAATATACTAAAAGAATATCAGGACGTTTTCATATGTGAATATTAATATCTCAAAAGACTCATACAAGATATGGGTGAAATGAAGACCGAACTCCTCCCTCGAGCCAAACCCATCAAGAAACGGCGATATAAACAGGTGCACAAATATAAACCCATCAGTCAAAAGGAAATCGAAGAAATGTTGACTGTTAATATTATATGCCCAGCTGACAAGTCGGAATGGGAAATTCTAATGGTCATGTAACCTAAGAAACACGACCCAGAAAAGTTGAGAATCTTTGTTGACTTTAAATGATTAAACAAACTTGCAGTGACTGACCCATTCCCAACACCCTTTGCCGACGAAATTATCAATGAAATTGTGGGTCATGAATGCTACTTGTTCACTGATGGTTTCTCTAGATATAATTAGGTACTGATAGAAAAAGAGGATCAAGAAAAAATGACATTTGTCTCTGAGTTTGGCTCTTTTCTTAGAGAGTAATGCCCTTCGGTTTAAAAAATGCTCCAGCAGTATTTTACATAATAGTGGTTAAGAAATTTCAAGAGTACATCTACAAAACAATGGCAATATACTTTGATGACTGGACCATCTATAGTCTCCTAAAATATCATATACAGTGGCTAAGAATGATATTCGAGAGATGCAAGCAAATTCATTTAACTTTAAACATTAAAAAATACATCTTTTCCACGCCAATTGGTATATTGTTGGGCCACATCATATGCAAAGATGGGATTAAGGTATACATGGCTAATATCAAAGTCATTCTTGATTTGAAACCACCAATGAACCAAAAATAAATTAAATCTTCCTTGGGCACACAGGATACTATTGAAAGTTTATTCGTCACTATTCTAACATTACATTTCCAATCGATGAGTTACTGAAGAAAGAAGTTAAATTTTATTGGATCTTTGAATGCAACAAGTATTTTGAAATATTAAAATTAAAGTTGGTAGAAGCACCTATCTTAAGATTCTTGTACTGGTCAAAGAAATTCCATGTGCATGTTGACGCATCCAACATCGTTTCCAGCTCAGTTTTGGTCGAACCATATTATGACTTGATCAACCACCTGAATGCATATGCCAGTCGAAAGTTAAAAAAGGCAAAAAGAAATTATTCAACAATGGAATGTGAATCCCTAGCAATGATTATTTCCCTACAAAAATTATGGCACTACTTATTAGCAAATCCATGTATACTCTTCATAGATCACCATGCACTGAAATATCTCATAAACAAACCAATGCACCAAGGTAAAATGTGTTGATGGCTACTCCTATTTCAAGAATTTGAATTTGAAGTAATAGTCTGACCAGGGAAGAAAAGCATTGGGTCAGATCACTTGTCCCGACTGGAGACAAGGGAAGATCCAACTGGAATTGAAGATGGTTTTCCAGATGCAAACTTATTCAAAGTTGAAGCATTCCATAAGGAACTAGAAGATATTTCCAATTTCTTAGAAGAGGAGAAAGCACCTGATGATCTCCAAATTAATAAAAAGAAAATCCTAGAAATGAAAGTTGCACCATTCACCTTAATGAATGGTTACCTCTACAAGCTAGGACTCGACAATATTTTGAGGAGATGTGCACTAGAGAATGAAAGAGAAGATATCATTATCGAGGCACATGTAGGCCCAACATGGGGTCACTTCTAGGTCAATACGACAACTAGGAAAATTTTGCAAACTGGTCTCTGGTGACCGACATTACACAAAGACTATCGGGAGCAAATAAAGAAATGAAATAAGTGACAAAGGATAGGCCGACCAATTTGGAAAAAAAAGATATCGTTACATTTTGCAAATCCCAACTTACCATTTGAAATATGGTCTATTGATTTTGTCATATATTTCCCAAAAAGAGATAAAAGTACGAGCGAAAGATATATCATTACATTCGTAGAATACTTAACCAAATGAGTAGAAGAACCAGTTGAGAATTGTACAAAGGAAGTAGCTGTGAAATTTATTTACGAAAATATAATAACTCATTTCAGCTACCCCGTGACAATAATCAGTGACCAATGCACACATTTTATCAACAGTACAATTGAAGTACTGCTCAAAAAATTTATGATCGACCATAAAAAGACAACTACCTATTATCTACAGGACAACAAAGTTATCGAATATTTTAACAAGACTTTACAAAAAGGCTCAACAAAAGTATGTGGACTCAACAAAGATGATTGGGATGAAAAAATTCCAACAATACTATGGACCTACAAAACAACATACAAAATATCGTCGGGATAGACACCTTTCAGGTTATTCTATGGTCAGGAAGTTGTCATACCACTTCATTTTTGCACTAATGTAGGTCATATAGCCTCAGTGTTGGAATTCGACCATATACGTAATACAAGGCAATGTTTCTGCCAACTAAATCAATTATAAGAGGAAATACTAATGGCACAACAACATTAGGAAACACAAAAGAACCAAGAAAAATTCTGGCATGATCTACATCTCAAGAAAAAGAATATTAATGATAGGGACTTGGTACTCCTATATGAAAGTCAAGTAAAAGGAAAGATGAGAAATCTACAAATTGTAATTGAAGACATTCGACCTTTAGACACATTACAACTAAAAACACTCCAAGGGAAGCCCTTTAAGAAATTAGTTAATGGGGCCCGACTAAATAAATACAATACATAACAAGCTACAACCCTACTAGTGAAATTTTGGCAGAACAGGGGACAGTAGTAAGACTTGAATTCATAAAATACCTCTAGAACAATGTCAGTCAAAGAAAATGCATAAACATGAATTTCAAATATCACAATCTGTTAGGGTCCTAACCCACACATAGGTAGAGTAATATATCTGGATGTAATAAAGTTAAATATTAATAAGGCCTTTCAATAAAATAGAATAAGGCAGATGTAAGAAGACCTAATAGAAGCTTCCGCTTCTAGAAGGATCTTCCTCTAGATGCTTCTCTTGATAGACTTATTTAGTATAAATAAGGGTCGAGGGTATGAAAACCCTAGCTTGGAGATTATTGTAACAGAGCGTTGCTCGATTGGAGGTTGCCCCCTCGAAGAGGCCTGTGAACATTGCTTTCTGAATCAAAGTGATATTTATGTTGTTGTTCTTATATCATTTTTGTGTTATTGTGGAGATTATGCTGGTTATATTACTGTTAGTCTGCCATTTCTAGCATTATATTTCTGTTCTGCATACTTTTTATATCTGGTATATTACAAGTGCTATTAGATCACTTTCCTTGGCAGAAATTGTGGGAAATTTTTTTCACGGTAGAGACGTATTCCGACGTCTTTAAGCCACAGAGATCTATCGTTATACACATAAACCCGTGGTTGAGGGATTCATACACGCAGGAAATACAAGTGGTTCTTAAGCACACATCTGTTAGCCACCCTTGTAACCCCTATTGGTACCCCTTCGAGTGGTAGCGCATTAGATAGCACCTATGTATGGATCGGCCTAGATTTCCTGAAGCCCTCTTTAGATAAACCGATCGATTGCTTGACTGCTATAGTGCCACCGAGAACAGCACTCAGGAAGATACTCTCTAGTACCTGGGTAGACGAGTAGTATGGCTAAGGGTACGGTCTATCCTCCTTAGTTAGTGCCCTGAGATATTGGGCTGAGTACTATTGTTGGACCCCACACATATATCAGAGAGCTATAGCACAGGGCAAACCCTTGTCTGTAGAACCCTTGAATACCTAACCCTTGGGGGACAGAAACATAAACAAATTAAAACAGACAAGATCTATTGTCGCACAACTGTGTTTGGGTTGCCAAATCACTACACTTTTCTTACTGGTTAAGCATTTGGGGATTTCATTGCTGCAGTATTCTTCAGACCGGAGTATAACTCCGCAGGTGTTAAAAAAAAAAACTGGTAATTTTTTCACCATTATTTGAGACATATTCCATTGGATTCATCTCTTCGCCCTTATCACTTTCATCCATATCATTTTTTGGCAAAACTTTTTGACCCCACCCACCCCTTTTCAGTTCACCCATTCTCATGGCCCATACCCGTAGCCAAGACCTGGAAGCTTACTTCAACACCTTGCAAGTTGGTTTCCTCGAGACCCAAAAAGAAATGAAACAACTCAGTGCCACTGTTGCCTCCACCGATACATCCATCAATACAACCATAAATACAGCCATGCAGTCCTCAATGGAGGAAGTCAAACAAGAACTGACCACCCAGCTTGAATCTGTCTATGCATCACTCTGCACCAAACTGAAGATCCCTACAAATGACCCTTTCTCTGATGCACCTCCAAAGACTGAAGGTGAACATTCCTCCCATTCCCATACCTTTCAGCACCATCACTTTCAACATGACCTACGCCTTCCGCGGGTGGATGTGACCAAATTTGATGGCTCGGACCCCACTGGTTGGGTAACCCAAATGAAACATTATTTCTCTTTATACGGCATTACAGATGACTTGGCCAAACTCCGGTATGGTGTTCTCCATCTAGATCAAGAACGTTGGCAATGGTGGCAATGGAGAAAAACTTCTCGTCAAGGGTATATTGCTTGGACCCAATTTGTGACTGAGCTTTATGAACACTTTGACACTGACACCAACCATTTGGGCCATTTGACAAAGTTGAAACAATCAGGAACAGTAGAAGACTTCATAGCTGCCTTTGAGCACCTGGATTTTTGAATAGAGGGCATGATTGATGCTTTCTTTCGAGAGTGTTTTATCAGTGGCCTCAAGGATGAGATTCGGGCCCATGTCCTCATGGCTCGACCTTCGAGTTGGGTGGAGGCTACTAAAAAATCTAAAGAAGCACAACAAGTTGTATCCTCTCAAAACCATAAACCCTCCTTTATCCCTCGCCCTAAACTCGTAAATCCCACTACTCCCTCCGCCCCATTAAAGATCCAAAAATTGACCAGGGCTGAAATGGTTGAACGCCAACTCAAAGGCCTTTGTTATAATTGTGATGACAAATATTTCCCGGGCCACAAGTGTAAGGAACAAAATCTTTTTATGGCCATCTCTAAGGATATTTCGGAAGAGAATGTTGAAACTCCCCTTGTTCCTGAATCACCTGAAATCACTGACATAACCCCTCCCTCAGACCTTCCCGAAGCGGAACCGATCATTTCCCTCAATGCTCTCACTGGCTTCTCCGCCCCCCAAACCCTCAAGTTAATCGGTTACATCAAGCATCGGAAGGTCATCATTCTGGTTGATAGTGGAAGCACCCATAATTTTATTCATCGCCGCATTGCCCAAGAAACTCATTGCTACATCCATGTCGTCAACAATTTCCAAATCATGATTGCCAATGGTGGTTCAAAGAAATGTGGAGGGTGTTGTGAAAATGTGCGTCTCTGAATCGGTGACTACCACCTAAAATCCCATATGTTTTCTATCGACATGGGCGGTTGTGACATTATGTTGGGTGCAGACTGGGTAAGGACTTTGGGTCCCATTCTCATGGATTTTAAAGAATTAACCATGAAATTCGACCAGGAAGGCCACCAATATAAATTCCAAGCCATTATTGTTGGTTCACCTGAGGTCATTAGTTCCCATCGCATGGAAAAGCTGCTCAAAAAAGGTCATTCTGGTGTCATTGCCCAACTCCATGCCATACAAGCAACTGAGACACCCCCGGTGCCGTAAGACCTCCAAGCCCTCCTTTCTAAACATCAAATGGTATTTTCCACTCCCCAAGGACTCACTCCTTCTCGTGGTGTTCATGATCATTCCATTCCCCTTGTACCCGGAAACCTTCCTCCCAATATCCGTCTGTATCGCCACCCCTTTTCACAAAAAAATGAAATTGAGAAAATGGTCTAGGAACTCCTTAATGCAGGCATTATCCGCCGTAGAATGCATCATGGTCCTGAAGAAAGAAGGTTCTTGGAGAATGTGTCCTGACTTTCGTGCCCTCAACAAACTGACCATTAAAGACATATTTTCCATTCCTATCATTGATGACCTCCTGGATGAATTGAGTGGCGCCCAATTCTTTACTAAACTTGATCTTCGCTTGGGCTATCACTAGATACGTATGAAAGAGATAGACATTCCCAAGACGGCCTTTCGAACTCATGAGGGCCACTATGAGTTTTTGGTCATGCCCTTTGGCTTGTGTAATGCCTTCTCCACCTTCCAAAGCCTCATGAATCATGTCTTTCATCCCTTTATTTGTCATTTTGTCTTAGTTTTCTTTGATGATATCCTCATCTATAGAAAAACCTGGACAGACCATCTTACTCATGTGGATCAAGTTCTCCATCTACTCTCTCAGCACCAACTTTTCCTGAAACAGTCTAAATGTGCTTTTGGTGCC
This sequence comes from Picea engelmannii, assembly GCA_009831015.1. Classification (NCBI taxonomy): domain Eukaryota; kingdom Viridiplantae; phylum Streptophyta; class Pinopsida; order Pinales; family Pinaceae; genus Picea; species Picea engelmannii. Next base: position 93,249 of record ML778422.1, read on the forward strand.
TCAGAAGTAGAATACTTGGGTCATCTGGTTGGCAAGGATGGCGTCAGGGTGGATCCGAAAAAGATTGAAGCTATGCAAGACTGGCCACACCCAAAGACTCTCAAAATCTTGCATGGATTTCTGGGCTTAACAGGGTATTATCGCAAGTTTGTTAAGAATTACGGAAAGATTGCAGCACCTCTCACTGCTCTCCTCAAAAAGAACTCTTTCACTTGGACTCCAACCGCTTCTCAAGATTTCCAAACCTTGAAGATGGCCATGTGCACCACTTCGGTTCTAGCCCTTCCTGATTTCACAAAGACCTTTGTGTTGGAATGTGATGCCTCAGGGAAAGGAATCGATGTTGTCCTTATGCAAAAGGGTCAACCTTTGTCCTTCACCAGCAAGCAACTATCTGAAAGGAATCTGGGAAAACCCATCTATGAAAAGGAAATGTTGGCTATTCTGCATGTTGTTGATCTATGGTGCCCTTATCTCTTGGGGCAACGTTTCTAAATTAAGACAAACCATCAAAGCCTCAAGTACTTTCTGGAACAATGCATTTCCTCCCCGGAGCAACAAAAATGGGTGACTAAACTCTTTGGATATGATTATGAGATCATTTACAAGAAAGGCAAAGACAATGTGGTGGTAGATGCACTGTCCCGATAATATGAAGAAGAAGGATCCCTTTTTTCTCTTTCCTTCATTGTACCATATTGGCTCCAAGTTGTTCACTAGGAATGGCTACAAGATCCCAAAAGTTTGCATCTGATCCAGCAATTGCAAACCAATGCTCCAGCTCCCCCAGGGTACTCTTGGCTCCAAGATGAGCTTCGATACAAAGTCTGTTTGTATTTAAGTAAACAATCAAAGCTTAAATCCACGGTACTTTCTGAGCTTCATGCTACACCCACAACGGGGCACTCCGGGTTCACCGAAACCTATGACAGGGTCAAACGTTATTTTTTTTGGGATGGTATGAAATAGGACATCCGTAATTTTGTCGTTGAATGTGATGTGTGTCAACACAACAAGGGAGAAACAGTCAAACTTCTGGGCACACTACAACCGCTTCCGATTCCACCTGCTATTTGGAAGGATATCTCTATGGACTTTATTACAAGCTTACCCAAATCAGGAAATAAATCAGTCATAATGGTGGTTGTGGATCGCCTTTCCAAGTACGCTCATTTCTATGCTCTTCAACACCCATTTACTGCATCCACGATGGCTCAACTTTTCATGGACCAGGTCTTCAAGCTTCATGGCATGCCGCACTCTATTGTTTATGATCGTGACCCAACTTTCACAAGCAATTTTTGGCAAGAATTGTTCAATCTACAGGGCACCCAATTGCATCTCAGCATAGCTTATCATCCCCAGACTGATGGTCAAACAGAAGTTGTCAACAAGTGTTTGGAAACATATCTGAGGTGTTTTTCCTCTGAAAAGCAAAATCAGTAGGCTCAATGGTTACCCCTAGCTGAATGGCGGTACAATACTTCCTACCATACAACTACATGCATGACTCCTTTTGAAGTGGTATCTAGATAGAAGCCACATTTAGTTCTCTCATACTTACCGGGTACCTCGAAGGTCCAGGCAGTTGACCAAACACTTTCAGTTCGAGAGGATATTCTTCGTACCCTCAAAGAAAACTTGGTCATGGCACAAAATCGCATGAAGAAACAAGCAGATCAAGGTCGCTCTGAACGTCAATTTGCAGAAGGGGATCGGGTGTTTCTACGACTGCAACCAAGGTTGAGCATTGTCAGAAGCTAGTGCCCAAATTTTATGGTCCTTATACAGTTCTCAAGCGTGTGGGACAAGTCGCCTATCAATTAGGTATGCCCAGACAGTCGAAGCTACATCCTATTTTTCATGTTTCATGCTTAAAGAAGGTGATTGGAACTAGGTGCCAAATTCAAACCAACCTTCCTGAGTTAGCTGAAGAAGGATCCATTTGGATACAGCCATAAGCAATTTTGGACCAGCGTGAGCATCACCTATGTCAGAGAACCATCAAGAAAGTGCTAGTCCAGTGGAAAGATACAACTCCAGCAGATGCCACTTGGGAACCAGCTACCATTCTGCAGCAGTTTCCACATCTCATGCCTTGAGGACAAGGTTGTTTTTAAGGGGGCGGACATGTTAGGGTCCTAACCCACACATAGGTAGAGCAATATATTCAGATGTAATAAAGGTCAATATTAATAAGGCCTTTCAATAAAATAGAATAAGGCGGATGTAAGAAGACCTAATAGAAGCTTTCTCTTCTAGAAGGATCTTCCTCTAGATGCTTCTCTTGATAGACCTATTTAGTATAAATAAGGGTCGAGGGTATGAAAACCCTAGCTTGGAGATTATTGTAACAGAGCGCTGCTCGATTGGAGGTTTCCCCCTCGAAGAGGCCCGTGAACATTGCTTTCTGAATCAAAGTGTCATTTTATTTGTTGTTCTTATATCGTTTTTGTGTTATTATGGAGATTATGCTGGTTATATTACTGTTATTCTGCCATTTCTAGCATTTTATTTCTCTTCTGCACACTTTTTGTATCTGGTATATTACACAATCAAACCATCAACAATACAAGCAGAGAGTCAAATAACCAAATATTAATCAAATCATTGGGAGTTTAGAAGAAAATATTTGGACCGTCTGCGGGGACAGAAAGGTCTCTTCACACGAATCAGTAGTCAATGTCGACACTAGTATGAAGAAACAATTGGCTACTACAACATCATAACAATGCATAATATCTTGTGTGATGTATAGACAGTTGGCTAGGACAAAAACTATATCTCATCAAGAGAGTAAAGATTATGTAAGTGTACAACAAAGAAGTTGATCCCATACAACCGGTATTCACTCCATCAATAAAGGAAAACAACCATCATCACACACACATATCCATGCAAATCCGAGATCTGTGAAGATTAAGTTACATGCAAAGAATTTGTTTATCCTATCAGTTTCCCTCAAGATCACGAAAATTCCCCCTATATATCGAATCTAAAAGAACAAAGAGAAACCATTATGCAAGCAGTTAAGTTTATAAACATAGACTATGTTGATGATGAAATTTTCAAACAACGACCCAATTGATATTGATCCTTAGAAGTCAAAAGTTGGTCAGCCATCTTGGATAAAGATGTCAGAAGAAAATAATCACCATCACATGAAGGAACAAATGTTCCTTTGTGATCTTAATCTCTCTATTCCCAGGACAGAGAGGCATTTGAGAATCATCCCTAAGATAGGTTATGGAAGACACAATCCATTTCAAGTTACTTGAATGGAACAGGGAAAGAAAATGTCAAAAGATCATTTCAAGTAACACACTTTTTGTGGGAAGAAAAGCTGACTATGGACACAAAATCAGGTATGTTGCCAAACACTAGCATTGGACTAAGAAAATATTGGAAATTTATATCTATAGCCTGAAACTTCCAAGAATGTTGTCTACCTACAAATACAAACATCCACAATTTAGAAAGCAAAGAAACTACACTAGAACTTGACTCCATCATTATATTTTCTCTTTCTTATTCTCATTTTGTAATAACCTCAGAAGAAGGGCTTAGTAGATTTTTTTGTAATTTTGTAACCGTGTCACACTCCCCCTCTTGCTCGAGACGATAAAGGAATTGAGAGGGGGGGAGATGTTGTAAGGGCTAGTCGGCTCTACAGACTAGACTGTCCTAGTCAAGTCAGTTGTAGTAGTCGGGTAGGGAAGTCGGTCAAATATGCAATTAGATTCGACCGACGTGATAGTTAATGTAATTGACTAGTAACTGTACAACACACACACACACACACACACACACATATATATACATCATCATGTAATGGAAAGACAGAGGTTGTTTTGGACATATCTAATAAAATTATTTTATATTTCTCCCACTATTGTGTATGTCTATCTATATGATTGTATGATTGTAATATGATGTTATAATGTGTATTGATCTATGTGAGGATCTACTGGTAACTTCTCATACTTTCTCCTTGACTACAACATTATTTTGTTTTTAAACACATTCGTACTAAGTTAAGATGCGTAATTACCGACTACCTTACAGTGAAATCTTTGTTTCTACCTTACAATCATATAATATTACAGTCAATAAATCCACTTGTTCCTAGTTGATAGAACTACCAATTTTATACGGAAATTTACTAGAATTTATATGTAGTTCCTTTTATATTCTTGTTAAAACCCTGCGAGTCTAATTATGTTCCTTTAAATTATTTCTTTGAATTCAATCCTTGACTAATTAAATTGTGTGTACCTGTAGCAAAATATCTCTGACCCTTAAGATTAGTATACCTTAACACCATGTCCTGGCTTCTATAGTAATCCATTGCCATAGAGTCTTCTTGGTAAGTATTTATTCTCAGATATCGATGTATTGCTCGACCCTTAAAGCCAAAGAATTTTAAGTAAAACATCGATGTGTTGATGATATCGACATTGTTCTATTCTCTTAGTGAAGTAAACAAACATCATTTGTATATCTTAACCAAATTTAAAACTTTTGAAGGTAAAACTTAAGGAGACCTTGCATACCAGATAAAATTAAAATTGGAGTGGTATCTTATGAAAACCAAGGAAATCTTGTGTACCAGATAATTAAAAATTTGGATTTGGCATCTCACAAAAACCAGGGAATATGACAGTTGGATTTCTACATTACTATTAACACACCATAGAATGATTATATGTCATTTTAATGGATAGTCGTTTTATTGAAGCAGGTCAACCTTCATTGACATAATCACACCTTAAACCATTTTATGGTTGAACCTTGATATCATTTTTCTTTCTTTTTGAACCTTGAAGAAACTTGTTAGAGATTCCTAGATGTCACTAGATGGCCTATTGTTTCCTTCGCAATCAAAATAAATTTTAACAAGATTAAGCAGTGAGATGAGTGAAGAATTCATCTATGGGAGTAAGTGTTGACAACAAGCTAGTGTGAAGACTATGTTAAGTCAAGTTAAACTCCAATAGGTAAACCTATGACTTCCTTCATCTTATGAAACTTAACTTCTAAACCCATCTAAGAACAATCGGGCTTGATCTGTATGCGACCTTGTTATAGCCTTAATTTACAGCCTACATTATCAAGAATAACACAACATAAGATATAATCCAAAACATAGTATTTATCTTAGGATCCATACGGTTATTGAAGGGTGTCGTTGATCATATATGGGATAACCAGTGACATGTCACTTTCCATCAGTCTACAACAAGTGGCACTCCTTATATTCTTCTAGATTCACAGAGTTTTGAAGAGGTAAGTGAGGGATGAGTTGGTTCTTTGTTGCATGAGCCTTGGAACTCACAACATTTGAGTCTCCATTGGTCTCTAGAATATCTATAATCTCTCCCAAGCCTCTTCCATGAATCTATATAAAGAAGGCCAATCTTGAGCATGAGGAAGGATGAATCATTTATAGATACATGCTACCAAAATTCAAAGGTACTTCTCAATTCTACAATAGCCATAGTCAAATTGCTTATTCTAATTAAGAAGTTGAGGAGGAGTAAGGGGAAAGGAGGAGTGCATATACACCTAAGGTAATCACATTGATGTATTTCTCTCATATGAATTAATAGATCATTGGTTTCCCCCTATGAATAATTTTATTTCATTCATGAATGTTCAAATCTGGTTTATTTCTTCATAGATCAAGTTAGATCAAATCTAGATCTAGGATCTTAATGCTAAGACAAGAAGTAGGAAGGCATTGTGTGTTACTTGTGTGTAGGTAGCAGGTTGTAAGAGATGGAGCGAGAACTTCAAGACTGCAGCAACTAAGATACACAAGACGACCTTCATAATTAAGGTATGTCATGCTATCATATCTTGGTGTGATTTTGAATTTGATTGCTTATTTCTTAAGAGAACCATATAAGTCTAGATAATTTTCTATTTAGGATCAATAGGCATATCCTAGGGAGATAATATTATCCAATTGGTGATCTTTTATCCATAATAGAATTGGAAATTCCACTGGGGAAGAATCCCTGATTCTTCTCTAGTTAGTTTCCCTTGCATATTCACCTATTTTCTTTATTTCTGAGTTAGTTATTTTCTTCCCTAGCACTCCCTCAAAGAGTAGATCTCTCAGATCTGGCGAATATGAGTCAGATCTTTCCTTTTTCAAAAATTTTGTAGTGTGTCTCTTGTCTACTATCAAAGACAGAGCGACAATGTCGTTGGTTGTAGTACTACTAACCAACAACACCCTGCATATGGTCTCTTGTTGCGAGATATATAACTTATGACACCCCCTATAGGTTTTAAAAATTGCAAAATTTTCATATGTTTTTGGTCAAATCTAGATGTGTCTAATCTCAAGGATATGTAGTTGGTCAATGTTTCTAGATCTTATCTCTGTTTGAGTTTTTTTTTACAGACTTTTGGTCTTTGATCTATATTTGAAGTCTGATTGAATGATTTGTTTGCTATTTAGTGATCCATTGAGTTGGGTTGTGCACCCAACAGATCTGATTATATCTGGTAGTGTCCCATATTGTACTGCATTTGGTTGAGTTTCCCTCTTGCAATTTGTGTTCAATGCTAGATCATGTTGTCTTGTGAGTTTTGGGTTGTGATCCCATGTAGACATTGGAGTGTGTTATGTGGCATCACTTCCAATATCACACTACCCTCTACTTGTTTTCTAATGGTTTTTATTTGCATCATTATTTTCCTAGCATAAAGAAAAACTTGCATTTCAAGAGAAGAAAAAGACAAAAAAAAACAAAAAATCTCGCATAAAAGGCATTTGAACATTTGAAAAATAAAGAGCATTGTTTGGTTTTGAAATATTGCTTAGATTTTGGTTATGATTCATCTTGCATGGTTTCTTGGTGCTTGTGAGGTTGCATTGTAAAGTTTGCAAAGAAAAATATATATTTCCCTCCCATAGCTCAAATTCATCAAATTGAACAAACACATTGACATCTTTGCATTGATTTGGTTGGGTTAAGAGTTATAAACATCATCAAAGTTTCATCCATTTCCCTTTTGACATAAGAACAACCATAAGAAAATATTTTGTAACCTAAAATCAACTAGACTCTTTTCTTTGCAAGAAAACCAACATTATATATTCTTCGAACCTCGGAATAGGATTGGAGAGTAAAATCTCCAAGGCCAATAAACAAAACCTAGACTCATTAAAGAGTGTCAAAACCCATTTTCAGAACCAATGTTTCAGGAGCCTCCTCTAAAACGGGATCTAAGCACAAGGTTTCATTAGGGAAAGTAGGGTGATTACCCCTCTGCTTGTCTTAGTGTTTTCTATGTTGCTTTGATTACTACGTATATGGGAGTTTCTTTGGTGCCAAACATCTCTATAAGGTATCACTTTCAAGGCTTTGGGATAAGTTACCCTACTCTTACATGTGGTTGGACCTATGATTGTTCACCTCGTAATTGATTGAGAGGTGGTAGCCTTAGTGACCACTCCTAGGTAGCCTACATAGGTGATTGTAGGTAGGATGTGCTTGTAGTACCTGGGGAAGACATTCATTCATGGTCTCAGTTCCCCCAGAGGGTGCCCACCCTAATAAAGGCTAACTACATTGGTTAGGGTTGTTTCATGTAGTTCACGGTAACTAATCCTCATACATTCACTAGCCAATTTTGTGGGGACTTCATATCCCCCAGAGAGTTGGTTTTCAGAATTCCCCCTAAGCCATTGGTTTGATTTTTATTGTCCTATATTTTTAAAGGGTGTTCTCTCTGGTTCCAAGTCTATGTTGACCTTAGGTTGAATTTTGTTTTCATTTTCACATATTATTTTCACTATGGTTGAATCACCGCATTGGTCCCATCGATAAGGAGGCCTCAAGTCCATCACGGAGGTACAACCACTGCTCAAGCAACATGAGATAGGTGATCACAAATTTGAAGGGTACCATATTTGGTTTGAGGAGATTGGGCTTGTTGAAATGGAAGTGGTTTCTGAAATTCCTCCACCCAACTTTAACCCTCCTTTGACTAATCTTTATGCACTCGTACTTATCCAAGTAAGGGAACTTCTTAGTGAACCTTTTTCTTTGTTTAGCAATCCTCATGCCATGTCGGGCCCAAGTGTTTTATCCATTGTGACTAAACCATCAATCTCATCCATGAGCATGACTGGGGGTATATGAGTGATCTGTAACGACCCCTTCTTCAAGACTACAAGCGAGCAGAAGTGAAAAAATTTTGTTTTTTTGTTAATAGGCAAGAAGGCGACGACCACCATAGTTAACCATACAACTGACAACGAACACAAGCACGCAGTCCAGGCAACAGGAAACTATGACTCCACGCACTGGCATAAGATCAATTGGGTGAAACATGCGTAGAACAACAAGGAGAAAAATGACTACCCGTCCAAGGCAAACATGACCACGCCTACAAGCTAAGGGACAACATCCCCATCCCGAGACAATGGCCTTGACAAACAAGACTAGAACCTCAAGATGTGTGAACCAATGCATGAAGGCGTTCAACCCATGTGCCAAAAGCCAACTTACAACGCTCAACAACACTCACACGAAAGGCACTGACTCTGGCCAAGTTATCATTCGCCGCTATCCAATAGGGCATGCCATGATCCCCTCATCAAGAATCATGATGTCTCTAGATGAGAAGCGCGACAATAACCTTGGTGCAAACATAATCTATCTGGACCAAAGACTCAAGACCAACCCACGTGCTAGGAGACCGAAATAGCTGACACAAGACTACACCCACACCCAAATAGCAGATCGACAAGATGCAAGATGACGTCGTTCGAAGGAAGCAAAAGCCAAGGCACGACTTCACCAATAACCCGATCAATCGTCAAGTCTAAGCTAGTCAATAATTACAGTCTATTTTAATCATTGATTACAAATCTAACTTAGCATGTCTAAATTACAATTTGTCATTAAGGTACCATCTAATTTAACACTAACGCAATCAAATTAAGCAAGTCAAATTAAGTCAATACTATCATTAAAAACAATAATTAAATTCTAATTTAACAAGTCTGGTTCAATTAATATGAAAACTAGATTGACAAGTCTAGTCTAAGTTAATCTAAAGGTTGTCTAATCATATTAAAGACTGTTATGTTCAATTAAAGGTTGTTCTATTCAATTAAATGTTGTCCAGACAAATGAAGGCTATTCTAAACGAAGGTTGTTTAAGGAAGAAGTTGTTGTTAAGAATGCTAAATAAATTGTTGTTTAAAAACGTCATCCCTTTACACCTGTCATCTAACACGCTATTGTTAAATGGGAATGCAATCAACTAAACAAATGGTACATGCCCTTGCCATTAACAAGTAAATTGATGAGAATTAAGCGCCATCATGAAAATGAAAATGCAGGTAAAGATAAATGAAGGAGAAATCAACGCAGGTTAAAAAAAAACAACGATTTGCAATTTGGACAAATTGCAAAACACAGTCCTAACAAAAGGAAAATTTTCAGGTAATAAATGGGAAATCGCAGATGTAACTAAGGGAAAATTCACGGGGTACACTCGCCCACAAATTACAACAAAATTGCAGTCTTCAGAATGGGAAAAGGCCAAGCAGTAAGGGTAACCATTTGCAATTTTTTTAAAAGGCAAAAATGCCAGGAAATTATGGGTGGCGATTTGAAAACTCAAGGTATAATCGTTGTGTATTAAAGGTAACTTAACCAAACTAACAAGTTGTCCATAACAGTGTTGTTACTATAGTTGTTGTCAAAAGAAAATAAGTAAAAACTCTTGATAAATCATTGAGTGCAAACATTCAAAATTCGTTGAGTTTATTACATTCAATAAATTTCGCTGAGTTTTTTTCGTTGTGTTTATTGTAACATTCAAAAATTGTTGAGTTTATATCATTCAATAAATTCATTGAGTTTATGACTTTCAAAGTAAATTCGTTGAGTTTATTGGCTGACTTTATAACATTCCAAAATAAATTCACTGAGTTTATAACATTCAAATGAATTAATTTTATGAGTTTAATTCTTTGTAAAAATGCCCTCTAAAGACCAGAAGTATAATTCATTTTAATCAATTATACACTAGCTATCAAAAATGAAAAGTGTGTATCTTGTCGGGCACCTGGCCATCTAAACAAAATCTGACCAGAAATGTAAATTCGCCATGAAAAATTTCGCCCCCAAATCAAACAAAATGCAGCCTAAGAAGTGGCAAAATCGCCAGGCAAACAAAACGAAGAGCAGTCTTAATCAAGCAACGATTGTAATCTGGAAATGACAAAATGGCAGTCTTAACTAGTGGTGAAAAACGCAGTCTCAATTGTCTTCAAATGATAGAGTGCAAAGGTAAATAAATGTAGAGAATATCCAGCAATGAAACTCATTCAAGATACCAAACGCAGAGCAATAATTTTTCCGGCAATGAAACACATTCAAGATACAAAAACGCAGAGATTGGGCCTTCAACTCAGAGGTTATCAATCAAGGGAAAAACAGGGGTAATCCTTCCAAGAGACGCAATGGTTTTCATAGTTTAGGCAATCAGACACATAGGTACTCAATCACAAGAAGGTGCAAGTCAATTCAATCAACCAGGAACAATAAACATGGGTAGACGGTTGGGCAGAAACATTCGTCGATCATCATCATCACACAGAAAGGCAGGGCATTAGGATCTATAGGTCTATTAACACCAAAGTGACGACCATCGATCCGGCTCCTGGCCGACTGCCCAAGCGAGGACTGATGAGCTAGGGACGAGGGCGAAGTAAGAAACGCAAACTCATCACAAAATCAATAAAACCATAGGACGGTCATGACATGCACAGATCGAAAGTCAAGGGAATCAATCAACAGCGAGCTTAAGGCTATGGGGGAGATTCAGTTATCAATTAAAATGCTAGTTCAATCATTTTATTTACCCAATTAAATATACAGAACTAAAAGCGCAAATTATACTAATAATCTACCATGCAGAAATAAAGGAAGCGTACCGTAGCCCAAGTCGCTCGCTCTGAGTTGTTGTCCTGCGTGCTCCGTGCAGCTCCCGCTTGCTGACCGATGAGACTTCACCACTACCTCACAGCCAATGCTAGGGGTACTCTTCTTCCCCCTTAGCCCCCCGAGCCACAAAGGGGCCACGCACACTAACCATAGAATCAGCTAGCTCCCAGCTCACCTCGCAAGGCCGAGCTACCACTCCTCACCGAGCTAGGTATCCCAACTCCCACAAGCTAATTCAGTCAAGTCTAAAATTCTATAGCGTAACGTTATGCATAACATAAGAGATCCATCATCCTTCTCCTCCCTCCATTATATAGAGTTTTGAAGTCCTTTACTTTCCCAAATTCCCATTTAATTTATTTTTCAACAATTTAATTCATAAAACCCTCCCTATACATGTGTCACCCATTTCATTAATTAATTAATTACTCCTATTTCCCTCACCCACCAAAAAGCACTCCTAGAATCGCACCTAGGTGTCCCCATATTCCCTTACAAGTTTTAATGACTTTCCCCCTTACTAATTTACTAGTTGAGTTTAATTTAGAAAGTTCTTAAATGCTAGATACCTTACTAAGTTAGACTTTCTTCTTTTTCCTTCGGTTTCCCCTTTCTTTTTATGTTTCCCATTTTTTCCTAGTTTCTTAATTCTTTTAAATTTCTCTCTTTCCCTTTTCATTTAAAACTCAAATTGGCAGGTGTAGAAATTAACTTTTTCCCTTTTTGCTTTTTAATTAATAAATTTTTATTAGCATAAGTGACAAAACAATCATTTCCCCATTTTCCCCTTTTTAAATTTTATCCCCTAAAAGATTTTTATAAATTAAATGAATTACTTACCCCCTTCTCATCACATGATTAATGATGATTATCATTATTAATTATTTTTTTATTTTTTATTTTTATATAAATAGATAAAAATTCTTTTATCACAAGTATCAGTTAGGCCTAGACTTTATTTTCCTAGGTTGGGCGACATTTTATTAGGGGAAATGTTTTAAATCTTTCTTATCACGTTATTCGTCCTAAGGCCATCTAGGTTTATCCATTTATTAATTAACAACGCGATGTGCCCTTCAAGACGCACTAGGTGCTCCAAGGGTGTCACTCGCCTCAATATGTTTCCCTTGCGTGACGTTCCCTTTAGGACTCACTACGTGCTCCAAGGGTGTCACTCGCCTCTTTCCATTTTTCTTGCGCGACATGTCGTTCAGGTCGCACTACGTTCTCCAAGGGTGCCACTCGCCTCTTGACTGACTTGGTAGACATCAAAAACCCCTAGAGTCAATACTCCGCCAGGTGATCATGTAGGAGACTAAGGGCCTCTAAGGAATAAGGCCCCTGCCTTATTGCGTGCCCCTTAGAATCATCGTGAGTGACTGTCGCATTCGGCCCTCACGGCATCGTGGGTATTCTCGAACTAGGTAATTGTTAACCTACAGTTATAGCCACAGCGTGAGTGCTAGTAGGTTGTGGTAGGGCTATTGTCCACACCTCTCCCTCAACGTCTCCGGTAGTCATGCGTGACTCCTCTACTCCACATGTGAGTCTAGTCGGCAAGCTATCGTCAGCCTGCATCATCAACAAATCATGTCATAAATATATCCATAATCATATCATCTAATCAGATGCACAAATTTCATATACACAACAATCAAACCCCAATAGTCCCCTCCCTGACTCGATCCAGAGTCCAAGGGGTTCCATTGATGCCTATGCATCCTCGAGGTCCAAAATCCTGCACACTCAGGAAAATCGAGTCAATAGCACATGTCTATGTCAATGCAACCAAATAACATGTCATCAATCATAACGCCTCATAATCATAAATCAAATGCCCAAAAGTATAATAAGTTGGATCACTTGCGAGCAAGTGTCCTCAAAGAATAAGTTTGCTCACTGCGTGCAAGAGAGGGATGTTACATGATGCCCACCTTGTCATCCTTGAGTGTCATTGGACCTACACCATATATGTCCATTTCTACGAGTCCCTCTATTTGGGGGATTATGGATGTGTCCTATTTTCCATTTGCTAGTCTACCTAGCATTCCCATGCCCATCCCATCAATTATGATTCCCACACCTAGATCTTTGTCCAATGGTGATTCAAACCTTGGTTTTAGCACGGGGAGTGGAATTCCTTCCACCTCCACCATTCCTATGAGCGTCCAAGTGTTATCAAGTGTTGGTTTTCCATTCGAATGGAACATTCCTAATGGTTTTGGGACTATCCCTAGTCATTATAGAGTGAGTAATGTGTTTGGAGGATTTAATTTCCCATGGGTTAGCACACATTTCCCTAAGGAAATACCCCCTGGGGAAAATTTTCACAATGGGGTGTCTATCCTTTCATCCATACATCTGGTCCTTGTCGGTTCTTCCCTAAGGATACTTTTGGGAATACTTTTCCTCTAGGGGATATGCCTACCCCTGGGAGAAATCCCTTTAGGGGCATGTCTAGTCCTAGGAACATCCATGCTCCTAGGAGTGCTTCCATTCTTTGGGGAAATTACCCTTTTGGAACCTCCAATATTTCTAGAAGAACAAACATGGGGGGACCATAAATTTCAACTGGGTCTCAAGGAGCTTCCTCCTCCTCCTAGTATTCATTTTCTCATGCATTTTTTCCCTTATTGGCAACATTGTACTTGTTTGATCTGTCGCATCTGACAAATGACCCCATTTCCCATGACCCTTCATGACCAATTATACCCTCTGAGCTCCCATTGTACATGTCAAAATTCAATGTAAATTTGGGAGAAGACCCATCCACACATATAATGACACATCATTTTTTGTGTTCATCCAACTCCTTCATGGATGATAGTATAAGTTTATTTCTTTTCCCACCAAATGGTATATTGAATTAAAGGGTGCTTCCTTCAATAGTTTTAATGACTTGGTGGTGGTGTTTCTAACGCATTACGAATTACCCATCTAGTATGATATAGGAAAATATCTCTTGACATCACTGCATTAAGATACTTACACCGACATTTCTGATCACATACCTGAGTTGAGATGAAGATATAGGATGATTAAGGCCTATATTTTGGACCAAATATTCATGGATTGGTTCACAAAATCTCTCCTACCACCCATTTCCACGGATGTTGCTATGTAAAGGGAGACTACTAAGGAGTAGGACATCATGCATATCCAACACTTAGATTTGATTTATTCTTAGTTGGTCACCCTTTATGACATCATCCTACATGATCCTCGACTGTCAACAAATCCAAGAAAACCAAACCCAATACCTCATGTTGATGGCATGGTCAGTTATGTATCCCATGCCTCTATGGTCCAGCTTGCTAATCGAATGTGTCACATAAACATTTCGTCAAAACCATCAACTATTGCAACTGTTTCTCAAACTTATCTAGTCCCCACTCAGACCTCCTAGGTGAATTTGGTGCAATCCATGCAACCGAGGAATACTCAACAACCTAGAGATAAGAAGAGGAATAAGAAGAAAAACTCCAATATTGAGCAAGAGATCGATCCAACCCAAAAAAACTGGGGGGGGCAGGCACAAAAGAGAATTTGAAGACTCAGTTCCCCTACACGATTTGTGGAGAGGACCATCCTACTCATTAGTGTTCCAGGAAGGATGAGGTACATTGTTTCTTGGCATAGCAAAAGGAACCCTAGAAACCGGTTGTATTGACTCATCCTTTTCCCACCAAACCTCAGCAAATGGTTGCAAAAAATCCTACCCCTCCGCAAGGGGGCATAGAAGGTATCCATTAGTGTGAGGCGCATCCTTGAATGCTATAGTTTTAATGTGTGATTAGATAATTTCCCTTCAAAATTGATCGTGAAACTATGACACTCCAGAGACTAATCCTTCCACACAGGAGTCTACTTCCTCTTCTCATCCTAGTGGCCCTCTTCATATTGAGAAGCCATCCTTTGACACACTACTTCATTGTGTTCTTCGACGTATGACACATAAGTCAACACACAGGCTACCCACAACTATAGTATTGTGGAAGACTTAGCCCAAGCATCATGTGTCGTGTCTACCTTTGAAGTTCTCCAAAGATTCCCTATGCAACAAAAATATTTGTTGTCTGCTATAGGTGGGGTTGATCCCTTAAATTTGATCTTGATTTCCTTTGATTTAGATCGGGCTTATCATATGAATTCCCACCAAATCCCTTTTGAAATTAAAGTGAGAGTACCAGAGAAGAACATCCTTCACACTGTGGTTGATGAAGAAGCCTCGACTTGTGTCATGTTTATGTCATGTTGTAAATCCATTCGCTCTTTGAACCTTGATATGTCTTCTACCATATTGAAATCCTTCGATGGACATATGTTCCATCCCTACGAAATTATCATTGCATTTCCCATTGAGTTGGGTGGTTAGATTTCCTTTGTTGTTGTAGAGGTAATCGATGCACCTCTTGAGTATAATATACTACTCAGGAATACTTGGTTCTACAAGATGATTGCAGGTGTCTTATCTATCTTTAGGGTCTTATTCTTCCCTCACTAAAGGAAAATCGTTACCATTGACCAACTTGTGTTTTGCACCCCAGACCTTGTATCCAATGTGAATTCTAACCTACCCTTTGTTGGTGATTCCCATAGTACATATATGAGTGTTTGTGTGGTGAAATTAGAGGAATCCTCATTGATGGGAACTTTTCCCCTTGCCCCACCATCCTCTTCCCCCAGCATTTCTCCTATCGACATGTTTTCTTTGTTTACCAGTGGATCCCTCGGGTCTTTCGGTCCTTTGGTGGTACCTTGTCTTGAGGATGTTTAATCTTACAAAGAAAGTATGTTGATCACTACGGTTTATATTGTCTCTCTCATGATCTCGTCAGTGTTAGTTGATACCGATCAAAACCTCCACATTTATATGGAATGTGATCAACCTACTCTGCCCACACGGGTTTTTGACTCTCTAAGTTCACATGATATCCTAGATAATGAGTTTACTTCAGATTAGGTCATCCTGGATGTCATGGCTTCCCTACATAATCCCACGGAAGAGATAATGCATCGATCATATTTTCTTGATTTAGAACAAACGAGAGTTAGCATGATGAGTCTTGATCTAGGACTCGATGCATTTGTTGGGGAATCCAGTAGACCTCCCAATATTGACTCCTTTCCTTGGGTATATTTTTTAGAACGTTCCATCAAGTTCTCTACTCTCCCTTCGATCGAATATTTGTATTTTGTACTTCCTTTATATCTTGATGGGCATCATCAAGGATCTATGATATCTTGCAAGACTACTCGTGAAGAGTATCTTCGTATGCATAAATTCATTCCTATGTGGAATGGCCCCGACATGGTAATCCATATTATGCAAAGATTGGCTCATGATTTCATCAATTATGAAAAATATACTTGGCATGAGCCTAGAAATGGGCTCTACTTCACGTAAATAATCAATATGTGTAGTTCCTTGTACATAGGTGTGTTGTGTGAGTGTTTTCTTTTTTTTCATAAATCATATCCAAAAATATTTTCCTTTTCGAGATTTAACTATGTCTTTTGACCTTGGAATCTAGTTTACGTATGTTGACAAGATTATGGGGTCTTTTTTTTGCAAATTTGATGGTTTCCATTGAACTTGAGGTATGCGTTCCCTAAACTAAAATAAAGGGATAGGTTTTTCCCTGTGATACCATCTTGCATTATTAATCATGTGTTTTTTCATCACAATGCCTTAGGTTCAATCTTGTCAAATTGTGACATTGGCCACTCCATTTTTGCATGTCATAACTTGTACAGTGGTTCCTACCCTTCATGGGTGCCCTAATTTTACACCCATATTTCCATTTGGTACCCATGTTGTGATTTCTTGTAGGCCTGAGAACCCTCCTGTAGTGCCGCCGTGACTTGACGTTGAGCCTCATTTTCCTCTCTTCATCTATATTTTGGCCATATCCCAAGGGTTTCCCAACTTTTTATGTTTCTTTATGGTTGCTTATGAATTTTTTTCTCGCATCATTTCCCTCATTGTTGTTTTCCCATATCCTAATTACCGCTATTGCAGTAGCCTTTGACCATATGCCTCTTACATTATTTGGCCTCAATTTTGCATCCACCTACCCATGGAGAGAATCATTTTTAAGAGTGGACCTCACTTGCTAGTACCCATTTTTATTCATGATTGCTTAGGTTAGTTCCATGCACTTGGAACATAGAAGAATTTTATTAAGCCACTCATTCTCTCTATACGAGCTAACTTTTACCCCTTTTTCATGCTCGTTAAACCATGAAAAAGGCACCATTTCGAGTATCATTTTAACTCTTTTTTGGACTTGTAAAATACATGAAAAATATACCTTTCCAAGTAAAAATTTACCTATTTTTTGGACTCATAAAAACACATGAAAAAGACACCTCACGAGTATACTTTTAACTCTTTTTCGGAATTCCTAAAATTGAACGAAAAAGACACTACCAATCACACTTTATCTCTCTTATGTGCTTGTTAAACCATGAAGGAGACACAAAAACCAACAAAAAAAAAGTGGGGGTTTTTTACCATTGATATATTCACTAAATGGCAATGTCAGTAGAGTCACCCTTGAACATGGCACCTATTTGAGTCATCATCTTATAGTTGGGTTGTATCTTGCCTAGGAGACATACCAGTAATATGAGTCACAGATACTCCTCTGGCAGGTTACTCTTCAAATCATCATGGAGAGTGCTTAAATGCATCCTATGTTGTTGCACTATATTATTCCATCTCTTCAGTCTTACTACCAAGTCATCCTCTTGTCATGATATATGTTCAAGGGAAGTTTAAGCCTGAGTATGCCATATGTTGTTTTGTTAACTTTTTGAGTTAGCCATGCATGTTTGGATTGCACTTGGTGATTCTTTGTCTTCACATAATATCTTGGTGTATGTTTTGTTTCAATTGATGGGGGATACATTAAGGCCCTCCTTCGATGGATCTCTTCCTATTGACCTCAACACCTTATCTAGGATAGGGATCTAGAAACCAACTAGTACCTTGGAGCTTGCAGTGTTCAATGGCAGACATCCTCATGATCGACAGTGGATTTACATCATTGACCCCTGATCGATCAATTCTACAGGTGTTCAACATCAAATCCTCTATTCACACTCATTAGATTGTACTAGGTACCTTGGGGCCCATTTTCCTCATTGGTGGGTTTCCTCGCATCTGTTAATGGTATACCTCAATGACTGGTAATCAAATAATTTATGCCATGCTTGACATCAACTCATCTACTTTCATGTTGTAGAATCGTACCATCATGTTTTGGGTTGAAGACCTTGGGTTTGGGGCCACATCCTTCCTTCACAACACCCATCCCAAGTTGTGATGGAAAATATCACTTGTATATGAGTACTTTGAAGACTTCGAGGGAACTCTTCTTTGTACTCATTGTCTTCCTGATGTATATGTTGTGACATAGATCTACATTGTATTCTCTCATGGCTATGATCTCATTGATGACATGGATCCACTTTGTATTATTTCGTGGCCATGGTCTTGCATTTCATGCCATGGATCTGCAATGTATTTTTTTGGCAGCCATGCTTTAACACTATTTTGATTCTAGGTATGTCTACCTTGGGGATGTTCTATACATTTATTTATCCTTGGTGTTTGATTGTAGGTACTCCTTGACCTTTAGACCTATTTTCTCTCTCCTCACGTTGGTCACAATTTATTATAATGTTTCATCGATCCATTCCTTTCCTAACCTCACAAATTAGGGGGCATCTGTTTTAGTCTTAATTCCATCCTACATTGTCAGGAAGAACACAGTAGAAGATGTAATCCAAAACATAGTCTTCAGCTCAAGATTCAGACAGTTTTTGAAGGGTGTCGCTAGTCATCTGTGGGAAAACCATCAACATGTCTCTTGTCATCATTCTACAACAAGTGACACTCTTTGTAATCTTCTAGATTCACAGAGTTTCAAAGAGGTAAGCGAGGGATGAGTTGGTTCTTTGTGGCATGAGCCTTGGAACTCATAGAATTCGAGTCTTCATTGGTCACTAGAAGATCTAGAAGCTCTCCCAAGCCTCTTCAATGAATCTATATAAAGAAGATCAATCTTGATTAAGAAGAAGGAAGAATCATTCACATCTACATGCTTCCAAATTCATAGGTACTTCTCCATTCTACAATAGCCATAGTCATATTTCCTAGTCTGGTTAAGAAGCTAAGGAGGATTAAGGAGCAAGGGGAAAGGAGGAGTGCATCTACACCTAAGTTAATCACATCAATGTATTTCTTTCATTTGAATTAATAAATCGTTGGTTTTCCCCTATGAATATTTGTATTTCGTTCATGAATGTTCAGATCTGGTTTATTTCTTCATAGATCAAGTTAGATCCAAGCTAGATTTAGGATCTTAATGCTAAGTGAAGAAGTAGGAAGGCATTGTTTGTGACTTATGTGCAGAAAGCAGGTTGTAGGAACTGGAGCGAGAACTTCAGGACTGCAGTAGCCAGGAAACGCAAGGACGACCTTCAGAATTAAGGTATGGCATCCTATCATCTCTTTGTGTGATTGTGAATATGAATGTTTGTTTATAAGGAGAACCATAAAAGTATAACTCAATGTTTGTCTATGATCAATAAACAGATCCTAGGGAGATCTTACTATCCCATTGGTGAGATCTTACTATCAGTTATGATGTATAGATCAAGTTAAACATTTAGTGGTGTTTTGTCATTTAGAGACCGTGAAATTTTAGCAGCTTAAAAACTTGCTAAGTATCCTACCAATTACACATGGCAAACAAATTGAATGTTATTGTAAAATGCTAGTGTCAACGTACGTCCGATCTGTTTAACTCGTAATTACTCCAAAATTGTAGCTCTCAAGGAAATCTATTTTTTTAGTTCCATAATCCATTAACATGTCATTATATCCGAGTTAATATCATGTAGCTTTTGTTAATAAATTAATATTAACCAAGAAAGAAGTCAGAGGTCAATATTAATCCATGTGTATGCATGGAAATTTTTCTTGTGGTATAAAAGAGATAGGTGATATTAGGTGGTTTGGTAATTTTATGTATATATAGTTCATGGATTACATTATTGATAACATCAGTAATTAGATAATAATTCAATGTGATGAGGAATAATTAAATTCACTTAGCGATGCCACAACAATCAAATTTAAAGTACATAATAGTACTAATATTTCTTCAATTAATTATATCTTGCAAGGAATTGATTGGATTTGGATAGTTCGTCCTCATTGGAAATTTGGTATAAAATAGTTCTAAGTTGGTTAATTTTAAATTTAATAAAAGGTTTAATTCATTAGAATGGTTACAACGTTGCACTATGGAGATTGATAGGTTATGAAATTCTATGGACGTTTGGGCAATCAAGAATAGTTTAGTTAGGAAAGATCTAGGTTAGTTATGTTCTAAATTGTTAGAAGTGATTTGAATTGTAATGCTAATTCATGTGCCATTATATATTATATATACGGAATATTATTGTTAAAAGATATTAAGTATTTAGATTAAATTAAATTATTCTTTCTATCCTTTTTCATGGTTAAAATTTTGAATTGTAATACAATATTGCTCCAGGAATAAGATTATTGAATTATTATTTTTCAATTAAAATAATTAATTAAGTGGAATAAAATTAATAAATATAATTACATTGAAAGGCTTATACCTATTGATAATGGGTAAATTTAATAGGAGTTTAGTGCTTAATAAGTTTTCTATGGACATGATTAAATATGGCTAGAATATTCTTAGTAGTCACACAAAATAAATGGTTGTGATTTCAATCATTAACTTCCTAGTTATTATAAAGACATCCGTTTATGTGTTTACTTTTTTACATTTACCTAATCATATTTAAAAATTACTTTGATAGCTAACTGATTGCCACCTAAGTGATTAACAGAGATTAAAATATTAACACCAAGCTCAACCGTTTATTTGTTAATCAATAATAAAATTTAATATATTCTTTTAAGGATTCTTTTCATCTTATCAGCCTTTCAGCTTTGATCAGCCACAATTATGTGGCTGTGCTAGTTTATTATCAATTACAATTGCAAAACTTTCCTACTTGTTTAGCTACGATTGTGTTGAGTAAGGTATTTATGTGGAGTTTACTTATTTTCTTTTATTGAATTATTAAAATTAATAATATGCGAGAGTAAAATTTACGAAAGACTTCATATTATTGAATTATTATTTTATGCATTGGAATCAATGATTAGGAAGGGAATAATTGCATCTATAATTTATTTTGTGGATTATATACTAGTTGAAGTATTATTATTATTGCGTTGAGGAAAGTATTAAAAGTTGGAGTTAACTTGTTATAGATTAATCAATCATTAGGTTAAATATAGATTGGTAATAAGTTAAATTGCACTAAATTTGTATCAATCAATTGCATTAATATTAAAAATTGGTTATTAGTATTAAAAATTGGTTATTTCATAAATGTAGTATTTATGAAATTAGAATAAAGAAATATATTAATTTAGAATATTGCATGTATCGAATCTTTAATATTAATTGTACAATTTGTATAAGGTTAGCTAAATTTATTGGCATTTAGCATAAGAGGTGAAATCCTTTTATTTCTTTCTGCACTTTGATGAAACCCTTTTGCAATGTTGCAATGATATCAATTATCATATTGTAATCTTGTGATGGTTATTACACTGACATTTATAAATTTATTGGTGTAAACACATGAAAAAATTTAATAGTTAAATCTTGATATTGTTGATGAATTTTGCTAGATATCAAATTATGAATTTGTGTATCTTGTAAGTATTTCAGAATAGTTGTCAGTCCTTAAAACCTTAAAAATCCAAGCAAAGCATCCACATGGGTTACTAGTGTTGCTTATGTGTATTTGAAGATATAGATCTAAGCATGTGTTAGTCCACTTTTTGTTGTTAAACTTTTATTTTGAAAATCTATTATGCGATTAATTATTATTATGTGTTACATTATTGGCTTGTTAGAATTGATTAAGTACACACACAAAAAATATGACTCGATTGAGGTAACTTAGAGAGGCGTTACATATGGTATCATAGCAGGGTTCAACACTTAGGACTGTGGACCTGTACAACTTTCATCCTTGCAAGAACTGAATGTGTATAATTGTGAACTAACCAAATTGAATTTTATTTTATCATAGTTAAAAATGAACATAGAAGGAACAAGAGGTAGGGGTAGGATTGCTAGGGGATAGTCTATGCATCTTCCATCGCAACCTACACCGGTGGATTCACCACCCAGAGAAGAGGAGTGTGTTCCTGAACAGGAACAGATTTATGTTAATGAATTAATGAACATGATGAGGTCATTCCAATGAATGTCCAATGTGTTGATGAACCGATTAGAAAAATAAGGAGGAGGAGTATCCACTCCTATCAAAGGATCGTAAAATCCTACCAACAATCACATGCATAGAGAGTTAGAAAAGGTGAAATTCCCAAAGTTTTGGGGATCTACTGATGGAAATTCCACTGAGGCTTGGTTAGATAACATGGAAATGTGTTTTTCCCTGAGGGATTACACATCCAACCTGAAGGTTTGCATGGGTATATTCCAACTTAAGGGAAGTGCCTTACTATGGTGGAAGACACTTCTACCATAGTTTGGGATGGAAATATCTGAGATTTCATGGGAAATTTTGAGGAGCATTTCTAAGAACGCTAGCTTTCAGAAGAGTTCATTGAAAGACAACGAAATGAATTCAACTCTTTATGACAAGGAGGCAAATCAGTGCCTAAGTATGAGGACAAATTTATGGAACTATTGAGATATGCTCCTCGTCTAAACACTAATAAGTTGTGGGTTAACAAGTTTATTTTTGGTATGAACTAAAACATTAGAGAAAGGGTGAGGATCCCGATGCCTTGAACCTTGCATGAGGTAGTTCAAAAGGCCATCGTAGTGGAGGAAGAGATAGCTAGTAGTGGGAAGAATAGACCATTGAGACTTATGGGTTTCGAAGTTCAGAGACCGACACCTTTTCATACAACTAGTTGGAGCAGGTGCAACCGCTTCAACCATCTCTCTAAATTATTTCACTTAATTAATTATTTCGATTGAAAAAATAATAATTCAATAATATTATTCCTTGCGCAATATTACGTTACAGTTTAAAATTTTAACCGTGAAAAAGGATTGAGAGAATAATTTAATTCAATCTAAATATTTAATATATTTTGGAAATAATATTCCATATATATAATGGTGCTTGAATTAGCATTACGATTCAAATCACTTTTAACAATTTAGAGAGATGGTTGGAGTGGTTGTACCGACTTCAACTAATCCCTCATTAAGTTCTCTTCATTCTTTACATGTATTCATGTATTCACTTATGTTAATGTCTATGTATAATATATGATGGTTATTACAAGGGCCTAAGAGGCCTCCCAACATCTCTCTCGTACTCAAATCCTTGATCATTTCGTGGGAAATTTTGAGGAGCATTTCTAAGAACGCTAGCTTTTAGAAGAGTTCATTCAAAGACAACGAAATGAATTCAACTCTTTATGACAAGGAGGAAGATCAATGCCTAAGTATGAGGAAAAATTTATGGAACTATTGATATATCATCCTCATCTAAACACTAAGAAGTTATGGGTTAACAAGTTTATTTTTGGTCTGAACTACAACATTAGAGAAAGGGTGAGGATCTTGATGCCTTGAACCTTGCATGAGGTAGTTCAAAAGGCCATCATAGTGGAGGAAGAGATAGCTAGTAGTGGGAAGAATAGACCACTGAGACTTATGGGTTTCGGAGTTCAAAGACAGACACCTTTTCATACAACTAATTGGAGTGGGTGCAACCGCTCCAACCATCTCTCTAAATTATTTGACTTAGTTAATTATTTCGATTGCAAAAATAATAATTCAATAATCTTATTCCTTGTGCAATATTGTGTTACAGTTTAAAATTTTAACTGTGAAAAAGGATTGAGAGAATAATTTAATTCAATCTAAATACTTAATATCTTTTGGAAATAATATTCCATATATATAATGGCTCATGAATTAGCATTATGATTCAAATCACTTTTAACAATTTATAGAGATGGTTGAAGTGGTTGCACCGACTCCAACTAATCCCCCATTAATTTCTCTTGATCCTTTACATATACTCATTTATTCGCTTATGGTCATGTATATTCACTTATGTTAATGTCTATGTATAATATATTATGGTTATTAAAAGGGCCTAAGACGCATCCCAACATCTCCCTCGTACTCAAATCCTTGATCATGCTAAGCAAGTGTGAAACAACATCAAGGGTCTCTACTCCTACAAAAGTATCATTATTGTGCATCAACCATGCATATTGGTCTGCATAGGTAACTCAACTGCAACAACCACCAGCTGTATAGGAAGATACATGTATACAAGGTTTATTATGACTAGTTTCCAATGGATCTGAATGACTACATATCATGTATCCCAAATCCTCGATCTCCATGCTTTCTACTATGTCAATTTGTTGAGGATTCCTATGGCTACCTATATCAACTACAAACTTATACTCCTCACAGGAACCGTCGAGGTGACCTCAAGCACTCCAGCGATCTACCGCTCTTAGGGATTATTTTTATGGAATCGATGAGGGTATGCAAAATCATCCAATCATACCATTCCTCTACTTTCAATATCACAACCCAGAGACTGTTCTACAACTTGTATACCTAGGGGCTCAATCAATTCAATCTTTCTTGTGTCATCAACATGTCATTTAAGCTCTTATGTTTGTGTCTATCATCTGATGTCTATTTCTTGAATGTTTTCAACCGTCGTGATCAATGCTCAATCTTTCAATGTTTTAATGCTTTGTTGCTCATCAAATTTGTTTCTATGTTGTTATGTTGCTTCTCGATCATGGATGTGCTTCTTTATCATTTATGGGCTCTGGGAATGTATGGAGTCTACATTTTACATTACATGAAGGATGACTCTTCTAGAACAAATTCCAAGATGACTCACTTGAAGAAGCCAAAATCATAGGATCGGTGCTCTTGATACCAAATGTTATAATCCAACGTCTTAAAAATGACAAAAATTCAATGACTACATTCCACTTCGAGGGGGAAACCTCCTTTTACAATATATCTAGTTCAAAATACAATAAAAGATGAGAGATAAGATCCTCCTAAGACTAGGCCTCCTTGTTGTATACATATAGGAGACAAAGGGTACAATTATAATGAAAGGGTGCAATGAAGGGTTCTAGTCTACATACAAATATAACACTAGAAATGTAGTAATTCAATATCTAGGGCTTAATAAAGGGTTTTATACATACCATGGAGTTTTTTCTAGGGCTTAACAACATGCATTAATAGGATGGTAACAGGTGGGTCTATGCGACGATTAGCAATATCTGACAAGGATCAGTGAAGCTTCGATGAACTTGACGAAGCTCCAACAAATTTGAAGCAACTCCAGCAAAGTTGATGTAAGGCTCAAACTAGTGACGCGAGATCTTCAACATTCAATCTCATTGGATATGGTATTCTACAATTTATTATTTGATAATTATATAGATTCTAAATTTTTCTTGTGTTAAATAGTATGGTCGAGTTGTATTTGGAAATTTCTGAATAAAATGAAGAATAAATATACTTGTGATATGTTTGAAATTGGCAATTTAACTTTGGGGTTTGTAAATATTGTTAAGTAATGTATTCTATATATATATATATATATATATATATATATATATATATATATATATTAGATTGAAAGAATTAGCACATATCAATTATCGTATTGCATTGAAGAACATTACATATATATAGCAGAGGAGTAGGTTTAACAGACTCCGAAATAAACGGATCTGAACCGCTCGTGAATCTGCTTGTAACAATAAGATTTTATTCTCCATTATTCTCTAACACTCCCCCTTAATGGAGAAATGGATTTTCTTTTCTACCACAACTTTAATGCTTACATAATATAACAAATGGTTACAACACAACTTGTCTGACTGGTCTTCATCAGCTCCTACACCCACTCTGATGCCTCTGGACTGCGCTCTTTCTCTTCCTCTTCTTCGAGCTTACCATTCAACTCATTTAAAGCATAAATGCTTCAGACCATCACTCATGAACTTGTACAATGGACAATTTGACAACTCGGCTCATCGGGGCTTCCATGATAAAAGATGTCAATTATTGATGCATTCTATGAACATGCCTCCATCTGTCGGATTTTTGCTTTCGGCTATCCTTCAGTGTCTAGAAGAG
>ML778422.1:122445-145119 GCA_009831015.1 Picea engelmannii
GTTAACGTGTTGTCCAATCTGAGTTAATATCATGTAGCTTTTGTTAATAAATTAATATCAATGGATAAATAAGTCAATATTAAATCTATGTGTCTGTATGGAAAGTTTACTTTCCTTATAAAAATATTTAATTAAGGTATAAAAGATAAGAGTTTATTTTATTTTATTGCATAGAGAGTAGTGAGGTGATTTATAGTCCAGTATAAGTGAGATGTTATTACTTAGCCTTACCTTAAATAAAGTTATATGAAAAAAAAAAAAAAAATCTCGCTTATGATGCGTGGATTGAGTTAAACATTTAGTGGTGTTCTATCATTTAGAGACCATGAAATTTTAGCAACTTAAAAACTTTTTAGGTATCCTACCAGCTCTCAAGGAAATTTGATTTCTTAGTTCCGTAATCCGTTAATGTATTGTCCAATTCAAGTTAATATCGTGTAGCTTTTGTTAATAAATTAATATTAATAGAGAAATAAGTCAATATTAAATCTAAATTTTACTTGTGATATAAAAGATAGGTTAATTTTCTTTTATTGTATCGAAAGTAGTGAGGTGTTTTACAGTTCAATATGGGTGAGATGTTTCCATGTTAACGTTATGATAGAGAAAGTTACATAAAAAAATATAAAAAAATCAAATAACTATGTAAGTGACAACATATCTAAAATACTAAGTAGGTATATATGCACATGAAAACCTGTGGCTTGAGAAACCGCGACTCAGGGGCATCTAAGCCATCAAAATCACCCGGGGATCGCACCCGGCCTGAGCCACACCAACCCTTAACATGGTTGGATTTTTTTGTCCCCACAGGTTTCGAACCGGTGACTTTAACATCACGGAGTGGCTTAACAACACACTCCGTCACCGACTGTCCTACACCGTATATACAATTCATGCATTACTCTATTGATAACATCACCAAATAAATTAAATGTGATGAGGAATAATTAAATTCAATTAGGGATGCCACAATAATTAAATTTGAAGTACATAATAATACCACTCTTTCTTCGCCCACAAGGGTGCAGACCGATTGGCAAGTGCCATGTAAATGTAAGGAAATATGTAAAAATAGGTCTCAAGGTCGATTCTCACCTCGAATTCTTTGGAGGACGTGCTTGCAAACAGTGCGATTTCTCCCCAGGGGTTATAAGGCAGCTGGCAGGATTCGACCCCGTGTCACATGAGTATGATACTGTCCTTGTTATTGATTCCCCTAGTTACAAAAAAAAAAAAATATACTACTCTTTCTTCAATTAATTATATTTTGCAAGGAATTGATTGGATTTGGATCATTCCTCCTCGTTGGAAATTTGGTATAAAATAGTTCTAAGTTGGTTAATTTTAAATTTAATAAAAGGTTCAATTCATTATAATTCTTACAACGTTGCACTATGGGGATTGATAGGTTATGACATTGGATGGTTGGGAAAGAGTTCATGATGATGGGTGGAGTGTCCACTTCAAACGTTGTATGTTTCAGAAACTCCATACACAATATATTTTCATAATTACAAACAACAATCAAGAATAGTTTAGTCAGGATGGATCAAGGTTAGTTATTTTCTTGTAACATACCCGACCCATTAAGGCTTATAAGGGGTGGGGTATCCAATTTTTATTGGTTTATCTAACTTATCTTACCTTCTTCCATTCACATCTCCAACGTTCTTTGCTTATTCAAGGACTTTTCGATGACAACATATTTTTATTCGTGGAATCATAGATTTGTGGAATCATGGATTCGCGGACTCTTGGCCACATATCTATATAATTTTCCTTTCATGAGTTTGCCCATAAAATCTCGACACTTAGCCATTATTCCCCTTCACAAATTTGTGGAAGTGGAACTATACGATCCTAACCTTCATGAGTCCAAGAAGTCTCAACACTTAGTCATTTTTCCCTTCGTGGATTCACAAACTCGCAGACTCGCAGAGGTAATATTCTACGACTCTATCATTCGGGAGTCCGCAAAGTCTCAACACTTAGTAGTCATTTTTCCCTTCATGGACTCGCGGAGGTGGTATTCTACAGTTCTAACTCTCATGAGTCCTAGAAGTCTCAACACTTAGTCATTTTTCTCTTTGTAAACTCGCGAGCTCATGGAGGTAATATTCTATGAATCTATCTTTCATGAGTCCGCAAAGTCTCAACAATTAGTCGTTTTTCCCTTTGCAAACTCGTGGAGGTGGGATTCTACGATCCTAACTTTCATGAGTCTAAGAAGTCTCCACACTTAGTCATTTTTCCATCTTCTATCGACATGTGGAATGACATGTGGGGTGGTACATGGCATACATACCACTTAACATGCGGCATCCATATTCCCTGTGGGCCCTTGTCTAATTCTTCCAAAACTATGTGACACATGGCCCCTTATTAGGGTGACATGTGGCCTCCTTCCATCAGGACACATGGTGATGCTAGTTAGCAGGGTATGTCGTGATGATGTCACCTTTTTCCCTTTGTCACGTTCCAACGAGATTCACCAAGATATACAGTGGAGTTTTCATTGCAGCCTTGCCCTGATGGATGGTCTAGATCATCCCTTAGGCTTCCAAGGTCATTATGACCAGGAGGCTCTAACCATGTTACTTTCCATGAACCCAACGGTCCAAGATTGTCCACGATTACTCCCTGAGAGATCAACGACCCTTGTCCATTTCTAGGTAGGGATTTTTTCTCAACACCGATGAAGAGTTAGGATCTCTCCCTTTCATCCCAATCGTCTACCAAGGTCGCATCTCGACCACGTCCCGATAAAGGGCCGGATTTTATTCATCGTGCCAAATCCACAGTCATGATTCTTATTAAATGAATTAGGATTTCTCCACTAACTTAACAGCCCACACTTGGACTTAGCCATTTTGTGGATACATTTCTTTGATTCCTTCTCAAGTCTTACCAAGACTTGAGGGTGCTCGCACTTGACCAAGGTACTCCATGGTTTCCTCTAGGATTCTTCACAGTACCCTATTCTTTGAAAGACTGATTGAGATCAGGCATTCCAATGCCATGGCACATGGGATATATATATATCATGTGTGCCATGGTGTTGGAATTCCCTATCTCAACCATTCTTTCAAAGAATAGGGTACTGTGAAGAAGCCCTGAGGAAACTCGTTGAGGTTAAGCATTCCAACACCATGGCACACAAGACGTGTGTGTGTGTGTGTGTGTGTGTGTGTGTGTGTGTGTGTGTGTTATTGGACAAATCAGTAAATGCATAAACAAACTAATCTCCCTAACTTCCACAGGAAGCTAGAACAAAACAAGACAAAATACAAACTTCACCTTAGACTTCATTGTCATATAAACTAGTTCAAAGAGGAATGAGAGACATACCTTTTAAATGACGCTTGATCCTCGCTAGTGTCGTCCTTGTCACTCCATCTTTGGATTTGTGGGATGGTGAACCTGTTTAAGAAGAACAAACCAACAAAGAGAGAGAGAACAAAGATATATATATTCCAATGAATTATATGTATAAGATAAAGGAGTTATACAATAAAATCCAAAACACCTTTATAGGGAAGAAATGTATTGCTGCATTATATTAAAATGAAAAGTGGAGAATACAACCCGTGCCTTGATGTTGCAAGATCCCTTTCAATGGTTCTTTTCTCCAACACACACACCTTTTCTCCATTGCCTTTGACGAAGAAGATCCACAATCTGACTTAGAGAGCTAAAGCAAAGCTATCTCAAGTATAATCTATAGCAGAACTCTTCATGCATATGCAAACCTTAGCCTTTTCAACCTTATCCTTTTCCATGAGAGATCCCTCTTTATATAGGGTGAAAGAGGGATGGATGAGGAGATTAGGATGATCCCACTAAATCAGAGAAGCGAGTAAGATCCAAACCAATCAGAGACCACCTCATATTCTAGAAGATCCCCTTCTAGAACATTCATGAATTTTAACTTTTTCCCTTTCTTAAGCATCATCACACCCTATGCATAGAGTGGTGTGCGATGATTTTCCTTGTCATAGTTTTTGAGGGAGGAAAAGAAAACCACTTTTCTCATGGAGAAAGCCTCTTTTAATATTTTCAAGGAACATGGAAGTGAGTTAAGCACATGTCGTCAGTTGATCACTGGGGTGACCAAATTAATGTGTAACAGAATGCCCCCCAAAGTATGGAGTTGGAACCTGTGACAACTGAAATACTTTGTAGAATGTGTGTGTTGAAAACAAGGAGTGCATCAATCGGGAACCTGCAAACAATCAAGCATCTGCATAATAATATACCATTTTATGAGATAGGTGTTGAGGGAAATATATGAAATTATCTTACTCAAGCATTTTCAGATATTGCTTGTCTAATGCAAGATAGTCAGGAATGTTACCCTATGTTTATATCCTTAAAAAAAATGTTTCCCAATCCACAAGTATTAATTACAAGGGGTTAGGCTGATTTTTTATAAAATATTATTGCAAAAAAGTATAACATTTTTATACCATTTTTTGAATAATACAGATTCAAAAGGTAAATGTGGAGACAAAATAAAAAATTCCAAGTCACATATCAACACAGATGAGACTAAAAAAGAAATCGCTTATTTCATTCCAATAAATCAAAAGAGTCATTATCTTTACAAAAATCCATGAGAAAGTTTGGACCAAAGTCAAACTTAGATATTCCCGATGAAAACCATACAAAGGGACTCTGACAGGAAGTAAAAACTGAACTTTAAAATCCAGATCAACTTGCCATAGATTGTTGCCCACTCAACTCTGCACAATATCCTTTATCAGTCATGAAATTTAATTCATAAACTGACAAGTCTACACAGACTATCAAAGATAGATCAACACCTCTGAAAAAAAAGTGTATGAATGATGTAATTCATCTTTGAATCTTGTTGTCTACAATAGGACCCTGTTGTTATAAAAGAGAATTAGGCTTTTAATGAATTGAAGAATGAATGAAAACTGAACTATCTCAATAAAAAACAAGAGAAAACTTAGTATGCTTTCTCCTTCTATTCTCCCCTTTTTCTTCCTCTTCCTTTAGCTTTTATACATTCCAAATTAGTTGAAGTAGTTCAACCACTTCATTTAGTTAAGTTAACAAAAACTCAACTAACTTTTAGTTTAGGGGAAGAATTAATATTATAATAATAATAATAATAAGGGTCTTTGAATAATTAATAACTAGTAGGTGGGACACCTTGTAACTCCCTTTAATTTCTTTAACAAAAATAAACATAACTAGACAATAAATCAGACGCATCCCTCCTTGTGGCTCCCATAATCATTTCCATAATTTGAAAATTGAATATCAATGATATTTCAAATCATAACCAAACATATAATATCCAAAATATCCAAAAATAGTATGTTGTCCAAAAACTTCAATAGTCCATTGCTCTTAATAAAACAATAATAAGTTCTCAAGGGCTTTAGGTTGCAATGAAACATGAGGGGGCATAGGGATACCAGGGACATGTTGGGGTTATAAGGGAGGCCTCTCTGGTCTAGGTTGGACTACCCCTTGTCCAATCCAATTGAAAAATCCATCTTGGAAGAGTTGGTTTAACTCTTGAGGATTTGCATCAAAATGTATCGATAACCTTGCCTTCTAGGCCCTCTATTCCAATTCCCTTTGCCCCTGTTATTTCATCCATGGTTTCCTCTGCTAAAGAATATCATCATGTATGCAGCGTTTATTAGCAACTAGCTTCTTAAACAAACAGTACATGACATCTCTTAATATGAAACAAAGTTTGGCTTAGCAATCACATCAGACCCATGCAATCCAATCCATATAATTCATTTAATAATTGTCAATGAGCAGGGGGTGAATAAGGGTTATGGGATATCTTATGGGGTTGTATTGATCGAAAAAGTGAGAAAATGAAAGGGAGTAAGAACATGATTATTGCTCAAAAAATCATTAAACAATCGACTATGCAACAATAACCAAATCATATCAGTCGTGATCCATCTCTATGTTATTTCTTAATCACTGTAATACATATTTTTAATTTAATTTTAAGAACAGGGCATGCAAAATGTATCTGGGATTTGTGAGGGGATTTGTATTGAGCAAAAAAGTGAGAAAATGGCAGGAAATTTGATGGATATTGTTCATAAAACAAATTAAATAAATCATTCAATCATTACTCTATTCAAAATTAATCCAAAAAGCATGCACTTCCAAAACCATCATTCATTGTTCTCAATTGTATACAAAAATTCTTGTTGTTTAAACAATTAAATTTCCCAAAATTCCTTAATTTATAACAGTCTGAGAAATTATAACTTATAAAAACCTTTCCCATTCAACAGTAATGTTTATTATAATGTTGATCCCTTCTTCTTTTTTCTAAAAATAATCAAAACAGGCATAGCAATATGCTCAACATCTATCCCTAATAATCCATAATGCACCATGATAAGTAATCAACAGTCATTGTTCACCAATCAACAATCGGGCCCAATTTTAAAATACACATCTATCTTTTCAAAACGTGGACAGACTTAAAAGCATGCCCGATAATACACAGGACTTCAATCAATTAATATACAAAATCTTGAAACACCAACAGTCATCCCAACATTAACCCTGAGCTTGATCTATGTGGGTATAACTTCTTTTTAAATCAATTGATAGTCTACATAATGTTTCCCATATAACCAATCATAATGAGAAAACAAAACTCGATTTACACACAGACATCATTTTTTACCTTGCCAGAACCCTAATCGGGCTTAGTAAAATTCACACAGGTGTCTTCTTATGAACTCAAGACCACGCTGGATTAAACAGAGTGAGTGAAACCATAACAAAATAGGAAGACATTCCTCGACTGTATGAAACCACTTGTTTTCATTCTTATTTGTTCAAACAATTTTATCATAGAAGGACCAAACATAAACTTGACGAGAGAGCATGTGTCTTTCAAGACTTCCATAACCATTTAACTGATAACCAATACTTTACAACCCCAGAAGGTTCCCGAGGAGAGAAAATACAAGTCAGAGTCTAAATCGGGCTATGTCAAAAACAAATGAGGGGAGGCAACAAGAGCCTGATTATATTTTTAAACAAAAACACAGAGAGTTGACAATCTTCCGAGACTTATATCAACCACAGGCCCAAAATATATTTTTGAAAAGACATAATAGTGAGCCATACAGTCCTTTCTTTTTACTCCAATTCTTGGAAATGGAACCAATAGTTAACACCTAAGGAGAGCAGAGACAGTAAAATCACCCAGTGCACACAGGTGCGTCTAACACTTGCAGAGAAGAGATGAGGGTTAACTTAACAGTGGGGGTTATTCAACACAATGAGACAATGTCTCTTTCCAATCACCCAGGAGGTTAACTTTTGACAACCAATGACAGTGAGCCCACATACTTCATTATAGTGGGAATGATAGGGGTGGTGTATGGAACCCTTCGCATATGGTATTCATTAGAA
The DNA here is from genome assembly GCA_009831015.1 of Picea engelmannii. NCBI lineage: Eukaryota > Viridiplantae > Streptophyta > Pinopsida > Pinales > Pinaceae > Picea > Picea engelmannii. The sequence goes on from ML778422.1 coordinate 129,886, forward strand.
ACACAGGCCTGTATTAATATTCAGGTGACTAAGATTGCACATTTTGGTAAGCTTTTGGTGAAAGATAGTTGGGAATGAGCTATAACAATAGCTCAGGATTCGATAAAAGAACACACCACTGTTGGAAATTCCTCTGCAACTGGGTAAAGATTACCTCAATGACTGAGAGTAAATGAGTTAACCGATAGTGATATAGAACAAAAAACCTCAATCATCAATCCAGAGCCATATTGCACCACTACTACTTATTATTCCACATAGACCCATCATAAAACTACACTGACTGAGAAAACAACCAACGCGCAACTTAATAATACCCATTCTTTTGATTGCAATTTCCAACATTTTACAGTCATCACAGAGAGCCATAACACCACATTTACACACAGTCGAAATTCTCAAGAATACACAGAATCCAAGCATCACTGAGCCATCATTTGGTTCATACAACAAAGAATACATCATGGATGGAGAGAAAAGAATCATACCTGTGGAAAAAACGCTTAAATGGTGAGTTGGCCAAGCTTTCCCTTCCAAAAACCTGAAAATATGGAGCTCCACAACCAACAGAGATAAATTGAAACAATGGAACAATGCTAGGGTGAGGAGCGATATGGAAAGTATGGAGTGACGTACAGTAAATGCACGTCGCTTCCATCACCTGGCCCCATTCCATTCAAAGTACGAGACAGCCCAATAAGCATAACATTCACCAATAATCAAGCCATATAACCAATGCATAATCAATGTCAAACCATTGTGAGATCTGAGACGATATCCATTGCATAGTGTGCGACCCAAGATAGTTTACACATTAACCCTTGCCATCACTCCACGCAATAATCCACATTAACAATGCTATATGCGCCTCCATTCAAATCTAATAAAATTCACATAGTCCATTAACCAAACAAATATCATAACTGTTAGGACCAACACTTGTATTCCTTAGTTATTTTATTCGAAATTTGCATGTAATCCTTTAACATAGTTTCTTTCCTTTTGTTATAACTTTAGAACCTTTTTCATAGTTGGTTTCTTTGTTTTGATCATGCTACCATTCAATTATCCCTTGCATATATGTGGCTAAGTAATCAATCATAAGAATTAGTAACAAGGTTATAACATAGCAACTATAAACAACATGCACCTCATACTCATAAAATTGTTCTGTGTCACAAGCGATTACCAAAAGCATTCCACAATAATGCACTATCCACTTATTATCACGCCAAATGAAACCAGACTGCATCATCAAAAAGGTAGGACCATGTACTCAACATCATAACAGCAGCAAAATATGTGTCATATGTCTCTCCTTGTGCCTCTAATTTACAAGGGGGTCCCACCTACTAGTATTATATTATTATCATAATTAAATAATAGCATTTTTAGCAATCCTTTGCAGGCAAAATTCATCGTTGCAATTTTAATCGTCAACAAACTGGTGACTCCACGAGGAAATTTGTTTCCAACAGATTAAGAACTCGGAATGACTTGTTTCACAGACCAAGTAACATCAAATCAAGAAGATATAAATCAGAATGATTATGCAATAGTGGGGAGTGAGAGGATTTAAAGGAGTAATGACTTAGAATTTTGGGAATAATTCATGGAAAGTGTTAAGTATGAGGGAGTTTATCCCTGGAAGCATAATCATTCAAGTAAAAAGTATTATTGACTTCCAGGAGAAAAAATTTCTAAACTTGCTCTTTTGAATCTTGAAATGGATGAAAGAAAAGGAAAGCAGAAGAGGGATAAAACCAACTAAATATATAAAACAACAGTTGAAGTATATAACAATTTCGATGATGTTTTCAAGAGGAACATCATGACAGATGTGTAACTCGATTTTTATTGATTAACAATACTTTGCAGAAGCGTCGATGTGGAAAAACTGATCCAACATTTTATTTTGACAAGAAATGAAGTCAAAAAGAACACAAAACAAGAAATGTCGTAGCAGAAATGAAACAGCAGAATTGAAATAAACAGAAATGAAGTGACAGAAATGTAAAAACAGAGATGTAAAAACAGAAATGAAGAACTATTAATGTAAAAGCATAAATGAAAAACTACTAATGTAAAAGAAGAAATGAAAAACTATTATAATACAAAAAATATTTCATACAGTGTTAAACTTTTCAAGTTGGTTCCACATAATGCTTTAAGTGAGAACCGTTAGTGTTGTAGGAAAAAATCACTCTTGTAAGTCCTTTAGAATGTAAGAATTTGTGCCCAGGACAAAAGCGATCTTAAAAGGACCCAGCTATAACTTTTGAAACTTTGAATTATTTCCTCTACCAGCATGAGCTGAATCCCACAATAGTACCTTCTCATTGACTTTAAATTTGACAGCTTTGACACTCTTGTTAAAATATTTTTTAACATTTTTTTGTCTTCTCTTTATATTATTCAAGGCAAACATCCTTTGCTCCTCTAAATCCAAAAGTGCATTCATTCTTTGAGAAACATCAGAAGAATTCAATTCTTCAACCTGTATCATTAACCTTAAGGAGGAAAGTTCCAACTCAGTAGGCAGAATGGCTTCTTGACCATAAACAAGATGGAAAGGAGTGAAACCAGTGCTTACCTTGGTGGTAGTGTGATCTTCCCAAAGGGCATAAGTGGGGAGTGTGTGCCATTGATGAGGCTTATCTTCAATGAGCCTCTTTATAATCCTTACCAGATTCTTATTGGTAGACTCGTCCTTCCCATTACCTTGGGGATAATAAGTTGATGAGGTAAAATATTTAACCCCCAACTTAGCTAAAAATTGGGTCAACTTAGCAGAAATAAAAGCGGGACCATTGTCTGTAATAATTTCCAAAGGAAGACCAAATATGGAAAAAGTATTATTTTCAAGGAAAGAAATCACCTGCTCATCCTACGAACGCTTAAGTGGGACAGCTTTAGTCCATTTTGTAAAATAGTTTGTGGCTTTCAAGATAAAGACTTGTCCTGATGAAGACGGAGGATTAATAGGACCAATAAAGTCCAAACCCCATTTTGAAAAAGGAAAGTCTGGGAGGACAGGTTGTAAAGGAATGGTTGAAAGGCATTCTTTCCTGGCAAATTTATGACACTTATCATGAGATCTCGAAAAAACATAAGAATCACTAAATATTGAAGGCCAATAATACCCTTTCCTGATAATCTTAAAAGCAATGCTTTTAGCATAAAAGTGACCTCCTACATGGATAATACAATTTGAAGAACCATGAGTCTCTTGCAACAATTTATGTGCTTCCTCATTATTCACACAATGAAGCAACATACCATCAGCAGATCTTCTAAACAAGAAGTCTCATATAATGATGTATTTAGCAGATTCAAGACAGAGCCTTCTTCTTTGATGGGTATCTAAGTTATCTGGACATCTTTGATTTTTCAAGTAGTAAACCAAATATTTATACCAAGGATGTTCAGACATGGGAAGGATTTGATTGTCAATGTAAAACAATGTTGATAAAGAGCTATCATGTTCATCAACTTCTTCACTAGTTTTAGCATGATGAGCTAAGTGAAGGGTTGTGTCACGTCCCTTGATGGTGTTAGAATTCATGATAGTTAGATCATGCTCCTGAATCTTGGAAAGCCAATGTGCAAGATTCCCTAAAAGATAAGTATGTGAGAAAAAAAACTTGACAGCGGGTAAAGGGTCTTTTACCAACGTGTGCTTACCTAAGATGAAGTGGCGAAATTTTTCAACGGCTTTAACCAAAGAGAAAGCATGCTTTTCAAAAAAATAATATGTAAACTCATCATCAGACAAGCTTTGACTCATGTAAGCCACTAGTTTTTCATTACCTTGGTCATCACATTGCATGAGGATAGCATAAACTACTTCCTCTATGGCATTAGTATATATCATAAATTCTTTCACAAAATTCAGCTTCGCCAAGACCGATGCAGAACTGATCGCTTTCTTGATCCCTACAAAATCATTTTCGACATCATCCGTTCAAGAAAAAGAACGATCTTTCTTAAGGAGATTGTGAATTGTCTTGACCATCACAGCAAAATCAGGAACAAACCTACGGACGAAGTTAATAACACCCATGAAAGTTTGAACCTCCTTCTTGGAAGTAGGAGTAGGAAGATTTAGGATAGCAATAATCCTTTCGGGATCAATGCTTATTCTTGAATCCGAGACAATGTGTCCAAGGAGCTTTTCCTTGGTAACGCCGAAAATAGACTTAGAAGGATTTAGAGAAATGCCAAATTTCTTGCATCGCATGAGAATCTTTCTAAGATGACTGAAATGATCTGATCAGTTTTTAGAATACACAGTTAAGTCATCAAGATAAATCTGAATAATTTTACTGATCGAATCGTCAAAAGCTATTTTCATAGCTCTTTGAAAAGTAGCACCTACATTAGATGATCCAAAAGGAATACGTTCATAAGAAAAAGTGCCCCAACGAGTAATAAAAGTGGTTTTAAATCTATCTTCCCTTTTTACCTTGATTTGATTATAACCAAAAAAATCATCAAGTAAGGACATCATCTGCGACCCTACAACTTGTTGCAAAATCATTTCCATATTAGGGAGGGGAAAATGGTCTTTAACACTGACCCTATTCAATGCACGAAAATCAATGCATAATCTAATCTAACCTGTTGACTTCCTAACAAAAACCAAATTAGAAACCCACTCAGAATACTTAACAGGGAAAATTAACCTAGCGTTCAAGAGTTTTTCCAACTCCTTTTAAATAGTTGCTTCCAGTGCAGGGTTAATGGGTCTATGTTTTTTCCTAACCAGTTTTATGCCCTCCTTGATAGGGATGGCATGTTGTATAATAGTAGGATCAAAACCACAAAGATCATCATAATACCACGCAAAAACATCTTGAAATTCACCAAGCAGCTTAGTGAACTTCAATTTTTCTTCTTCAGAACATTGGGCACCTATTTTAACATTCTTTGGAGACTCGGGTGTTCCAATTTTCAAGGAAATGGTTTCATCCGCTTTCCTTTTCGACTCCTCTTCTTTATGTTTTTCTTTTTTTCCTACATCACTCGATGAAAATGAACTTTCTAGAGGAGTCAAGCCTTTAGGAATTTTGTTATTTTCTATTGATATAATTTCCTTAGGATTATAAGGTTCATTTTGAATGAAAGAACAGATGCTCTCATCACTAGGGAAGACCTGCCATGACTCTATATTGTCAGGGATGTGCAGACGATACAAAGATTGAAAGATAAAACCAGGTCTTTGTGGAAGAAGTTGTCAAGTAGGAGAGGCTGCAAAAACAGCTAACATATCATCCATTGAATTCAATTCTCTTTTAACATGAGTAATGCTTGTTGGATTACTGAGAGGGGGGGTGAATCAGTAATAGCGCAATTATAAATCTTTTTCTACAAATAGTCCAAGCGTTATATCAATGTAGAATTATTATCCAATAATGAGAAATAAGAAATGAACAATCACACACATACACAGTACACTCGTGTTTTACGTGGAAACCCAAATCGGGACAAAACCATGGAATTCTTTTTCTTATATGCCTTGAAGAATTACATTCATTGGAAGCACCAACTTCCTTATTTTTCTCTCTGCAACTGGAAGGAGGCTCCAACCCCCTAGTTTCTCAGGCTACAACCTGAGGGAAGCTCCAACTCCCCAATTCTCTAGATACAACCAGAAAGAGGATACAACCCCTTATGTTCTTCGGCTACAACTGGAAGGTGGATACTACCACCTGTCCTTGCCCTGTCCAACCACCCTGAAGTAGAAATAGAATGATGGAACCACTGTCACACTATCATTGTGAGATATACCGTTGTAAACTTGTACCAATAAATCTAAACCATGCATCAACCATGCATCAACCTATACCTCAACCTGTAATCAACATGTACCATAAACAAGTGCATCAACCATGCACCAACCTGTACCATAAACAAGTGCATCAACCATGCACCAAGCATGCACCAATCATGTGTCAAGTACTCATCAACTATGACTCATCAATATGTACCAACATCATCAACTATACACATCATGTATGTGCCAATTCATCAACTACTTGTCTCAACCATGTACCCAACTTGTACCTCAACCAAAAGCCATCATCAATTTCATCATCCAAATATGATTTGTAACTCTGTAATAGACCTGGTTTATATGATCACATACCTGCAAACCTTCCTTAACTTTAAACAACAAGAGACTAGCATGTTCATCAAACTTTTCTTTAGTCTCGCATGACTAGTTTAGGATTAGTCAACAACCCTAACTTGGAATAATCATAACTTTGTACCTGTAATCAATAAAGATCTAAAACTGATAAAAAAATTTATTCAGTGTGTTTTGTACAATTCCACCAGGTTTCAGTACTTGAAACCTCTCAAAAAAGGAGTTATAGAAAAAATGGCATACCTTGCTAAATTCTAGCTTATTCTAGAAAGTGACCTTGTAGAGTGTGCCCCGCACGGAATATTTTTTGGATAGATATGAAACTTTTACACAACATACTACAGACTGTACTCTAACCAACACATTTTTTCTTACTTAATTTAGATCTATTATGAAGAAGTTATGACGTTTTTACCTGAAACACTTGTTTTTGACTAGTTTCAAGACTAGCCACAAACCCTATTTTCCACGGAGTGTAACTCCAAAAATACAACAACCCACAAGATGAATTTTTTTTAAAAGATACTTGGATATTTTTTCTCAATGTCATAGCAATTTCGCAGTCTGAATCATTCTATAAAAAAATTTATTGCAAAAATGGTGAAATGACCTGTAAATAACATACCTTAGAAAGCATCATCAAAAGAATTTATCCTTCCTTGAATTCTGGCCTTCTTTTCTTCACCTTCCCTCATAAATTCAGCTTAGATATCCTTTGGTTAACTCAGACACCTATAGGTATTCAATATTCTCAAGTGTGTCTTAAATGAGAGAGTCTTTCCTCTTATTTATACTCTCCAAGTAGCTTCCTTAAAAACATCTTCTAGGTCACTTTGCTCACTGTCCTTATTTTAGGGTTAACCCACTTCTAATTTCTCCATAATTTATTATTTAAATAATTTATTTTATATTCACTTTGAATTATAGTACACTCATCACTTCACTTTATTATTTACCTTCTAAAATCTCTTAAACCACTTTGACTACTTTGACCTTTTGGGGCTTCTAGATGACATAAGAGGGTCATCCAACTTCGTAAGGCCATAACTCTCAAACCGTGAAGAGTTATGTGACATTCCACATACTAACAGAAATGGAATGACATGTACCATCCATATAGAATAGTATTACCTACAAATATATCAAAACTCATACCATTATTCATCAAACAAACTCAGGTCCATTACCCAAACCTAGGTTCTCCAACTTCTCATGGCTATAACTCTCTAACTGTGAGGAGTTATGTGACATTCCACATACCACCAGAAATGGCATGACAATCACTATCCATATAGGATAGTTTCACTGTCAAATTCAATAACCTTCATCTCATTATTCCAAAAATAAACATGGGTTCTCTAACCATACTTCTATGATAACTGAATCTGCAAAGCATCTTCCCATGAGGGCTTTCACCATAAGGGGACCACTCTGGATTTCATCCATTTGTACTTATTATAAACCATGACAAGACAGTAATGAGTCATCTTTACATCAAAAAAACTTGGGTCCATTACCCAAACCTTTGTGCTACTGGGTTTTCTTCAAGGGTTCACATCAATGACAACCAACCTTAATCAACAATCTCCCCCTTTGGCATTGATAGTAACAATTTGATGCAATACTGAAGTCATATCATTCATGATCCCCCTAGAACCATGCCTCCATCCTCTGCATCTTTGTGACCATTGCTCCCCCTAGAATCATGCATTTTTCCTCTACATCTGATAAATCTCTCCCCCTTTGTCATCAATGGAAAAGGTATATTTCCATCCGGGGCTTCTCCCCCTAACTGAACTTTCCTCTTTATGGTGCTTCCTCGTGTACATATAAGACATATAAGATAAGAATTCAAAAGCATTCATTTTGGAGTAGAAATAACTCCAAGTCTTTGACGAAGATATTCAAAGGCTTCCTGTGGAAGTGGCTTTGTAAAGATGTCTGTCACTTATTCTTTTGTTCTCACATACTCAACTCTGATGTTATTTTTTGCAACCTACTCTCGTAGAAAGTGATACTTGATTGGAATGTGCTTCGTCTTGGAGTGCATCATCGGGTTCTTTGACATACTGACGGCGCTTGTATTATCACAATATATTGGAATGGGCTCATCATACTCAACCTATATATTTGTCAGAGTTTGTTTCATCCAAAGAACATGTGTACAACATGATGTTGTTGCAATATACTTTGCCTCGGCTGTAGATAAGAATACTGATGATTGTTTCTTGCTTATCCATGATACTAAACACTCACCCAAGTAGAATGTTTCTCCATTGGTGCTTCGTCGGTCATCAATACAACCTGCCCAATCTACATTTGTGTAGGCAACAAGTGATAGATCCTTTCCTTTCGGATACCATAATCCAAACTCTTATGTTCCTTTGAGATATCTGAAAATCTACTTTACTACTAATACATGTGATTCCTTTGGTGCTGCTTGAAATCGTGCCACTTGTCTGACTGTCTACATTACATCTGGTCTGAATGTTGTCATATATAGTAGGATGTCAATCATTGACCTATATTGCCTCTGATCTGTAGACTTTGAATCATCATCTTTGCTCAACTTGCAACTAGTTTTCATGGGAGTGATAACTGATTTGCAATATTACATTTCAAACCTCTTTAGAATTTCTATGATATACTTGGTTTCAGAAATAAAAAATCCTTCGTTTATTTGACGTATCTGAAGTCCCAGAAAGAAGGATAGTTCTCCAAGTAATGACATTTCAAATTCATTCTACATATCTTTTGCAAATTTCTGGCTTAACATGTCATCATCACTACCAAAAATAGTATCACCAACATAAACTTCAATTAATAAAATATTACCTTGACTTACCTTGATGTAGAGGTTGTTGTCTGCACTTCCTTTTTTGAACCCTACCTATTGCAGATACTTATCTAGTCTAGAGTATCATGCTCTAGGATCCTGTTTTAGACCATACACGACCTTATTTAGTTTACACACATAATCTGCATTCTCTAACAATTGAAATCCTTCTAGTTGTTCAATGTAAAATTCTTCTTCAAGTTCCCCATTCATAAAAGTTGATTTTATGTCCATTTGACACATTTTAATATTTTTGGAGCATGCATAAGCTAAAAGCAAACAGATTTCTTCCATTCTGGAAATTGGGGAAAATGTCTCTTCAAATTCGATTCCTTCAACCTGTGCATATCCTTTACATACCAATCTAGATTTGTTCCTTGTAACTTGTCCATCTTCATTCAATTTATTCTTGAAGACCCACTTTCTGTCGATCACATTCTTATTCTTTGGTCTTGGAACTAGTTCCCAAGTGTCATTTTTCTCTATTTGATCCAATTCTTCATCCATGGCCTTTTTCCAAAATTCATCCTTGTTGGCTTCTTCAAAACAGTTTGGTTAAATTGTAGATGAGAGTGTTACGTGTGTTTGTTCTGGTGAATGGATTCTTCTTCTAGTCTCAACTTCTGCATCTTTGTTTCTGATAATATGTTCTGAAGGATGATTCTTATATACTCATTTACTGGGTGTCTTTGGAGACACTTGTTGAACTTGCTCTCCTGCTTCTGTCATATTATCTTCATCTTCCTCTTCTACTTCTTTTTCATCTTCTGATTCTTCTTCTAAGGGTTGTTTCATTGATTCATTTTCTTCTTCCTTTGATTCTAGTCTGCATGTTTCATCAATTGTCACGTTGATGTTTTCCACAACTTTGTTCAATCTTAGATTGTAACACTTGTATGCTTTCCTTGTACTTGAGTAACCAACAAGTACTCATTTGTCCACGCGAGAGTCAAACTTTCCCATTCCGCCATCTTCTCTTTTGATATAGCATTTGCTTCCAAAAACTATGAAGTTCTTTACATTTGTTGGTCTTCCTTTCCATAGTTCCTAAGGAGTTTTGTCAGTGTTGTTTATGATCATTACTCTGTTTTGAATGTGAACTGATGTATGCACTGCATGTGTCCAAAACAAATCTGTCAATTTTGAATTAATTAGCATTGTTCGAGCATTTCTTGTATTGTCATGTTCTTTCTTTCAAAAACTCCATTCTGTTAAGGTGTCCTAGCAACGGATAATTGCATTTTCATTCCATGATTGTTGCAGTAGTCCATAAATTCCTTTGAGGTGAACTCTCCTCCATTATCAGATCTCAAGCATTTGATTTTTGAATTCATTTCATTTTCAACCATTTCCTTGTAGATCTTGAAGTTTTCAAAAGCTTTTGACTTATTCTTGAGAAAGCAAACTGCAGTCATTATTGTATAATCATCAACTAATAACATAAATTATTTCTCACCTTTTAAGCCCTTTGTTCTAGTTGGTCCAACTAGATCAGTATGCACAATTTCCAGTGGTCTTGTTGTTGAATATTGTTTTGATTTGAACCCGGTCTTTGTTTTCTTTCCTTGTTGACAATGCTTGCATAAAGTATTGGTTGGTTTCATGATCTGGGGCATTTCTCTAATTGCTTATCTTTTGTTGACTTTGACAAGGTTGTCAAAATGTATGTGACCCATTCTTTTGTGCCATAGCCAACTTTCATCTTCCTTTCCTAGACAACACTTTTCATTTCCAATTTCACTTAACACATATATGTTTCTTGAATTTCTTGTAGCTGTAGCGACCAATTTCTCTGAACCTTCTTTTCTTATCTCACACTTTTTTGAATCGAAAGTAACTTTATGACCTTGGTCACACATTTGACTCACAATTAGAATATTATGTTTCATATCTTCTACTAGTAGAACATTTTCTTCATTTTCATTCTTGTTCACAATTTGGACTATGCCTTTTCCAATGATTTTGGTTGAATCATCATTTTCGAAGGAGACTGATCCATCTCTATCACCTATTATGTGTTTTGAAACCCCATTGTCAACATACCAACCGCGTTTCTTCTTCTTAGCTTGTAGAGCAATTGTGCATTCTTCATTGTTGTATTGATCTTGCTTCCTTATCCATGTCATTTTCTGAGGTTCCTGTCTGTGACTATTGTTATTCTGTTGAGGTTCTTTAGGAGGGACTGTCATTCTGCAATCTTTGGCCACATGTCCAAAATTGTTACATTTGTAACATTCCACTTCAGTGCTCAAAGATTCAAACCTGTTGTAACTTCTTCTGTGTGTTTCACTAGGTCTTCTTGAATAACCCCTTTGTGTATGACTCTCAAAGTTGTTATTGTTCCTGTTGTTAGCTCTGCAATTCGCAGCTTTATGTCCAAAATTATTACATGCATAACATAAACCAAAAAATATAGTTTGATACCTGGGAATTGAGGATCTTATAAAGGGAGGTGTTGTTATGAATCCTTCTTCTTCTTGAAGCCTATCTGTTGGTTGTTGATTCTGAAATATGACTCTTCTTGGTGGAGGAGTATCCCTATAATCTTCCTTGTATATCCTTCTATCCCCTTTGATTTTTTATGCATAGATTTTTTTATATGTTTCTTGCTCTATTGTTTTGGAGCTTGATCCCTTTTCTTTCTGATTGTATCCAAGTCCAGTCTTGTCAAAATGATATTTTTGACTGATGATAATGTCATCCAACACTTTTGAGCTATTCTGCATATTTTTCTTTTGAATATCCTTTCTTAGTGTGACAATCTCTTCTTCCAAGTTTCCAATGATCCTGTCCTTTTCTTCTAGCTTTTATTTGAGTGCTTCTTCAATTCTTTTATCTTCTTCTATTTGAACCTTTAATTTTGTGATGATTTTTTCTAGATCTCGGGTGTCTTTTTTCTTGTCTAGTTTTGCTTGTAGTTTCTTGTTTTTCTTCTTTTCTCTTTTGATAACTTCTATGGCACACATTAATTTGTATCGATAGTCAACTTTTGCCTCTTCAAATTCTTCATATTCTTCTTCGGCTTCTTCATATTCTTCTTTGGAGTCTTCTTTGTCAGAGTCTTTTACTGCCATGAATAGAACTCTTCTTGTCTCATTGTCACTGACTTCATCTTCATATGATGATGAGATGTCTTCTTTGGTGCATAATATTTTCTTGAAAATTTTATTTGTAGTTCTTCATTTATATGAGTTTTTTCCTTTTGAGTAACCTTCGTCATTTCTCTTTTTCTTATGAGGACATTTGTTAGCAAAATGACCAATACCATCACAATTAAAACAAATTAAAGGAAGCTTACCTCTATACCTACCGTTGGTTCCCTTGTTCAGTCTTTTAACGAAGTTGTCCACTTCTTCATCATCTTCCGAGACATCACTGTTGTTGCTATATTCTTCTTGTTGTTTTTTCTTTCGCTTTGATCTTTTGGATGCTTTGAAGGCTGCTTCTTTTACATCTAGATTTTCCTGTTCAGTTCTCATTTCATATGTTGTGAAGATTCCATGCAGTTCATCCATGCATATTGAGTTTAGATTCGACCTTTCTTCTAGTGTTGATATCTTAGGGTTAAATCTCATAGGAAGAGATCTTAGTACCTTTTGAACAATTACAGACTCTTCAATTTCTTCTCCCAATCCTATGATTGCATTCACTGTTTCATCGACTCATAAGAAGTAGGCTGCAATATTCTCATCTTCCTTCATTTTTAGTTGTTCGAACTGACCTCTATAAGTTTGAAGCTTTGTTGCTTTGACTTTTCTATCTCCTTCATAAATATTTCAAAGCTTGTCCCAAATCTCTTTATGGATTTACAATGTGCAAATTTGGTGAATACCGTATCACTGAGACCATTCAAAAATGATTTTTTGGCTTTGAAATTATTCTCATCGAGTTTCATTGCTTTGTCATTTGTTGGTGGAACTATTGGTGTTGTGTATCCATCTAAAATTGATTGTCAAACTTGAAATCCATGATCATGTATATATGTCTTCATCCTTATGCTCCAAAAAACATACTTTTGTCCATCAAACTGTGGTATTCCATTTGTATACAAGTTGTTACTCTCCATGATCTACCTTTTAGTGGTTAAACTGATTTCTGAAGAAACCTTCTCTGATACCAATTGTTAGATTACTAAGAGGGGGGATGAATCAATAATAACATAATTACAATATTTTTTCTCCAAATAGTCCAAGTGTTATATCAATGTAGAGTTATTATCCAATAATGAGAAATAAGAAATGAACAATCACACACATACATAGTACACCAGTGTTTTATGTGGAAACCCAAATCAGGAGAAAACCACAAAATGTTTTTTCTTATATGTCTTGAAGAATTACATTCATTGGAAGCACTAACTTCCTTTGTTTTCCAGCTGCAACTGGAAGGAGGCCCCAACCCCCTAGTTTCTCAGGATACAACATGAGGGAAGCTCCAACTCCCCAATTCTCTAGCTACAACTAGAAGGAGGCTACAACCCCTTATGTTCTCTGGCTACAACCGGAAGGTGGCTACAACCACCTGTCCTTGCCCCGTCCAACCGCCCTGAAGTAGAAGTAGAATGATGGAACCACTGTCACACTATCACTGTGAGATATACCATTGTAAACCTGTACCAATAAACCTGAACCATGCATCAACCTATACCTCAACCTGTAATCAACATGTACCATAAACAAGTGTATCAACCATGCACCAACCTGTACCATAAAAAAGTGCATCAACCATGCACCAACCTATACCATAAAAAAGTGCATCAACCAAGCACCAATTATGTATCAATAATGTTTCAAGTACTCATCAACTATGACTCATCAATATGTACCAACATCATCAACTATAAACCTCATGTATGTGCCAACTCATCAACTACTTGTCTCAACCATGTACCCAACTTGTACCTGAACCAAAATCCCTCATCAATTTCATCATCCAAATATGATTTGTAACTCTGTAATAGACCTGGTGTATATTATCACATACCTGCAAACCTTCCTTAACTTTAAACAACAAGATACTATTATTTTCATCAAACTTTTCTTTAGTCCCAGATGACTAGTTTTAGATCAGTCAACAACCCTAACTTGGAATAATCATAACTTTGTACCTGTAATGAATAAATATATGAAACTGATATACAATGTTATTCAGTGTGTTTTATGAAATTTCTCCAGGTGTCACTACTTGGAACCTCTCAGAAAAGGCGTTATAGAAAAAATGGCATACCGTGTTGAATTCTATCTTATTCTAGAGAGTGACCTTGTAGAGCGTGCCACGCACGGAATATTTTTTGAATCGATATGAAACTATTACATAGCATACTAAAGAATTTACTCTAACCAAAAAAAAAATTCTTACATAATTTTTATCTGTTATGAAGAAGTTATGACGTTTTTACCTGAAACACTTGTTTTTTACTAGTTTCAGGACTAGCCACAAACCCTATTTTCCACGGAGTGTAACTCCAAAAATACAATGACCCAAAAGCTGAATTTTTTACCACAGATACTTGGATATGTTTTCTCAATGGAATAGAAATTTCACGGTCGGAATCATTCTAGAAAAAAAAAGTTATTGCGAAAATGGTGAGATGACCTGTAAATAACATACCTTAGAAAGCATCATCAAAAGAATTTATCCTTCTTTGAATTCTGACCTTCTTTTCTTCAACTTCCCTCAGAAATTCAGCTTAGATATCCTTTTTTTACCTCATACACCTATAGGTATTCAATATTCTCAAGTGTTTCTTAAATGAGAGAGTCTTGCCTCTTATTTATACTCTCCAAGTAGCTTCCTTAAAAACATCTTCTAGTTCATTTTGCCCACTTTCCTTATTTTAGGGTTAACCCACTTCTAATTTCTCCATTAAATTTATTATTTAAATATTTTATTTTGTATTCACTTTGAATTATAGTACACTCATCACTTCACTTTATTATTTACCTTCTAAAATCTCTTAAACCACTTTGACTACTTTGACCTTTTGGGGCTTCTAGATGACATAAGAGGGTCCTCCAACTTCGTAAGGCCATAACTCTCAAACTGTGAGAAGTTATGTGATGCTCCACATACCACCAGAAATGGAATGATATGTACCATCGATATAGAATAGTATTACCTACAAATATATCAAAACTCATACCATTATCCATCAAACAAACTTGGGTCCATTACCCAAACCTGGGTTCTCCAACTTCTCATGGCCATAACTCTCTAACTGTGAGGAGTTATGTGACGTTCCACATACCAC
>ML778422.1:145219-209024 GCA_009831015.1 Picea engelmannii
TGAAAACGTATTTCACAACTTCGTGACACGTAGTGTCACGAAGTGTGAACGCTGAAGAATAATCGATCCAATTTCATCATTAGGCCTTCGATCACTTCTGTGGCAACGACTCCAGCTGTCCTGCGAATCTTCTATCTCTCATTTGAACCATAACGCACACCATGATGGATCGATCTCGAACGGCTCCACTGGTACCTCCATGGTGCGAGTTGGTACCCAGTACCGGCATCCTGTTCCAAGAATAGCAATGGTACCTAACCCAAGCGATATCAGTCCCATTATCAAATTAAAGTATTAAAATGAATAAAAATAGTTTGAAATACAAAGATACCTTAGGTGACCCTTTTGAATGGTAAAGAGGTGTTTATTATGTCAAAATGAGGTCAAAAGAGTGGTACTGGCATATAATTGGAGGTCTGTGGTATATAGTATAGGCAAAGAGCATGGTCAAAACCGGGGACCAACACATACTTCTAGGATAACTCATTCCGCAAAGAGTCTTCCCGTGAGGGATTTCACCATAAGGGGAACACTTTGGATTTCATCCATTTGTACTTATTATCAACCATGAAAAGACAGTAATGAGTCATCTTTACATCAAACAAACTTAGGTCCATTACCCAAACCTTTGTGCTATCGGGCTTTCTTCAAGGGTTGACATCAATGACAACCAACCTTAATCAACAATGTTGAAAGATAGAAAATTCGAGATAAGTGCCCAAATAGTTTGGGTATAACATTTCATTAACTTGTTGCTAGGAGTATATATCTTACGTACAAGGTTTACAACAAGTTCAGAATCCCCAAAAACTGTGAGGTGACCACAACCCAGATTATAGGAATTTTCAATGCCTAGCAGTAATGCTTCAAATTTTGTGACATTATTTGTGCATGCAAACTCTAACCTATAGGAAAATATATGAATCTTACCCATAAGAGAGTACAAGATAATACTTGCTCTATTTCCTTCATTGGAGCATGAACCATCAAAGTGCATATGCCACATCCCATCCTCTAAATCGATTTGTTTGAAGGGAGTGTTGTCCTCATCTGCAAAGATGGAATACACTCCTAGGTCCTCCTCACTATAATTCACATTAGGTTGTGGGACACTTTCTATGTAAGGTGAAATTCTCCCCTCCCTTAGGAATATGATGTTTTTACCATTCTGAGGAATAGATAAGTGTGTGTCGTTGAGTGAGAGGTATCCACCTATCAAATCTTGTCAATCTCTTCCTAAGATGATCGAGTAATTACTCACTGGCATATATATTACCTGAATATTAAGGGTTGTCCTTATTTCAGGATGTGCCCACAAAACCAAGGTCACGTCCTTGATTTCACCTATGGTCATTTGTTGTAAACTATTATAAGAAAGCATGCTTCTGTCATTTTCATTTGTACAAGACAAGCCTATCTCTTCCATAATGATTTTCGGCATTACACTTGGGCCCGAACCACCGTCAATGAGAAAAAAATGGGAAATCTTGTCCATAATATTTACAAAAATATAAAATGGGGGGGTTTTTACAGGATTCCTAAAGTTATGTACACCTACTTTATTTACAGATGAATCCTATTCATCTACCTCTTCAGAGAGGTTGGATACAATGGAATTTTTTCCTTTCATGAAATGTTTCAGATGCTTATGTTGCTTAGAGACAGCAACCATGTCCATAAGGGTAGCATCTACTTTAATGTTGGCCAACTGATATAGAATGTTGTATTTGGAAGAGGAAGAGGAGAGGTAGTTCCTTGACTGTCAAGAGCCTTAGAAACCTTAACAGTAGCAGCTGGTGAAGATGATTTTGGGCTAGAAGAAGTGTGAGGAGGATCACATTTTCCTTTTGGAGCATAGGATTTATTCCTAGTATTTATGATCATCACATCCTCTGGCTCTGTAAAATCTAGGGCAACATTGGTACTTTCAAGTCTCTTACCAAATATTTTATCTCTAACATTCCTCTTTAATTCACATGTACTTTCCTCATGGTGTTCCTCGCAAAAGTTACACCAACTACGAGGCATGATAGCTTTAGGTTGAAAGTTATTTTCATTAAGATTCTTTTAAGGTGGTGAAGAAGAAGATGAATCCCCAGGGGTAAGAGAGGAGAAATTTCCTTTCTGATCATATGCTATTGTTCTATTATTCATGTCTTGTACAAGCTATAAGAGGGTGGACATATATGTATGTTTAACTGAGTCTCCCTTAGAAAGACATGTTCTTTCAAGCTGTTCTTCATACTCTAAACAAGTATGCAGATTGGAACCAAGGTTATCAATGGCCTTTTCTTCAAGCCTATGAAGGTAGGGGGAATGTAATGCATTATAATAATGCATGAAAGAGGCTTGGTTCTGAGGGAGAATGAATTCATGGATTTGGTTGTATAACTTAGTGAAACATAAGTTAAAAGACTTGATAGTTTCATTATCTTTATAAGAGATGTTATCGTATTCTCTTAACTGCTCGGATAGGCTTTTGGATTTTCCATAGTTTGACTTGAACCAATAGACTAACTCCTCCCAAGTAGAAATAATCTTAGGAGGAAGGTCAAAGAAATCGTTCGTTTCTTTCCCTTCAAGGGAATTAACAAATAAGCACATACAAGTGCCATTATCATTGGCTCATATGTTATGACAGGTATTCGAAAATGCCACCAAGTGTTAATTAGTAGTGAATGTGTTATTCCTAGAAAACTTTGGGAGATTCTCTTTGAAATTGGGAAGAGAATGAGTGGCAGGTGATAAATTTAGTGGAGAGGAAACATGCCACAAAGTAGTGGTAGTGTCTTCCTCAAATTGGAATAGACCATACTTTTTAATGACCTTGGTGGGGTTTGTAGTTGACTGGATTGGAATTTGATGGCTATACAAAATGTCAATCATTAACGAGGCTAAAGGTTGAGATGAAGAATCACCTCTAGTGCCACCAGAACCGCCACTAGACGCCATTTTGTGAACGAAAGGTAAGGAATAGAAAGACGAACTGGATAAATCAAACAAAGTTCTCCTTAGAGTACTTTGTTGGATGATAAAACAATGTTTCTTCTTCCTATTTCAACAATAGGATTAATCTCAGGTGAAAAACCTCTTCTTCTCCTAGAGATACGAGGGTTTAAGGACATGAAAAGAAGACCTAATTGTAGGAAAAAGAAAGCTAAAGTTGATTCCTAGGTTGTCTTTCCCTAGCTTCCCAACGTTCTTGGACATTTATGTCTTGTTCAATTGTTGCCCATGAGCGTTCAAGATCAACTCGGGTATTAGCAGTCTCTAAAATGGTATTAAAAAATTTTAAAGCAATGATGGTCTGATCCTTAAGACCGGGCTCAATATTGGGATGCTTTGCAACAAATACAGTCATGAAGAAAAGAAACAATCAATGGAAAGATATCAGAAATACAAATATATTCAATGAAATTAAAGCATATAATTAACCAGAGAGATATTGGAGATCTCCCCGGTATGGTCCCCCAATAAATGTTGATGGAAAGATATGCAATTATCTTACTCAAGCATTTTCTGATATTTCTTGGCTAATACAAGATATTCGAGAATGTTACCCTATGTTTATAGCCTCAAAACAATGTTTCTCAATCCACAAGTATTAATTACAAGGGGTTATGTTGATTATTTAATAAAAGATTATTGCAAAAAAGTATAACATTTTTATACCATTTTCTGAATAATACATATGCAAAAGGTAAATGTGGAGACAAAAGCAAAAATACCAAGTCACATATCAACACAGATGAGACGGAAAATAAATCGCTTATTTCATTCCAAGAAATCAAAAGAGTCGTTCTCTTTACAAAAATCCCTGAGGAAGTTTGGACCAAAGTCAAACTTAGATATCCCCGATGAAAACCATACAAAAGTACTCTGACAAGAAGTAAAAACTGAACATTAAAATATGGATCAGCTTGCCATAAATTGTTTCCCACTCGACTCTACAGAATATCCTTTATCAGTCACGAAATTTAATTCATAAACTGACAAGTCTACACAGACTATCAAAGATAGATCAACACCTCTAAAAACAAGTGTCTGAATGATGTAATTCAGCTTTGAATATTGTTGTCTATAATAGGACCCTGTTGTCATAAAAGAGAATTGGGCTTTTAATGAATTGAAGAATGAATGAAAATTGAACTATCTCAATAAAACTCAAGATAAAACCTTAATATGGTTTCTCCTTCTATTATCCCCCTTTTCTTCCTCCTCCTTTAGCTTTTATACATTCCAAATTAGTTGAAGTAGTTCAACCACTTCATTTAGTTAATTTAACAAAAACTCAACTAACTTTTAGTTTAGGGGAAGAATTAATACAATAATAATAACAAGGGTCTTTTAATAAACAATAACTAGTAGGTGGGACCCCTTGTAACTCCCTTTAATTTATTTAACAAAAATAAGCATAACTAGACAATAAATCAAACACTTCCCTCCTTGTGGCTCCCATAATCATTTGCATAATTTGAAAATTGAATATCAATGATATTTCAAATCATATCCAAACATATAATATCCAAAATATCCAAAAATAGTATGTTGTCCAAAAACTTCAGCAGTACATTGTTCTTAATAAAAAATAATAATAAAATCTACTCAAAAACCATATTTGCCACTTTGGGAGGAAATTTCCCCTTTGTTGTTGTTATCTCCTTTTGATTTTCGTGAATTAACCTTAGGCTGTGTGGAACCTTTAGGCTTGATCTCATTGATGACATTAGAACAATCATCTCTCAAGTGCATGTGGGATGAAACAGATTTGGCTGAATCACTTGAGGAGGAGGGGGGGGAAGCAGTAGCTTTTCCTTTGTCATGCATGTGGTGGGATTCAGTTTTGAGTCTTTTTCTTGCATGGGAGGACTATATAGGTGAGTGTGCAGGGGCTATCTAGACATTTGGGTTAAGAGGTGGAGGAGGAGCAGGTAGAGATAGATTTGGCTAGCCACGATGTTGGAAGATTGTTGGGTGAACAATCTCTTGTCATTTATCGTTTTCAGGGACTTCATGTTGCAATGAAACATGAGGGGGAACAGGGATTCCAGGGACATGTTGGGGTGAGAAGGGAGGCCTCTATGTTCTAGGTTGGACTACCCCTTTTCCAATCCAATTGAAAAATCCAACTTAGAAGAATTGGTTTAACTCTTGAGGATTTGCATCAAAATGTATCGAGAACCTTGGCCTTCTAGGCCCTCTGTTTCAATTCCCTCTACCCATGTTATTTTTTCCATGGATTCCTCTGTTGAATAATCTCATCTTGTATGCAATGTTTATTAGCAACTAGCTTCTTAAACAAACCATACATGACATCTCTTAATATGAAACAAAGTTTGGCTTAGAAATCACATCAGACCCATGCAATCCAATCCATACAATTCATTTAATAATTTTCAATGAGCAGGGGGTGAAAAAGGGTTATGGGATATTTGAGGGGGTTGTATTGAGCAAAAAAGTGAGAAAATGAAAGGGAGTAAGAACATGATTATTTCTCAACAATTCATTAAACAATCAATTGTGCAACAATAACCAAATCATATCAGTTGTGATACATCTCTGTTTTATTTCTTAATCATTGTAATACAGAGTTTTAATGTAATTTTAAGAATAGGGCGTGCAAAATGAATCTGGGATTTGTGACGGGATTTGTATTGAGCGAAAAAGTGAGAAAATGGCAAGGAATTTGATGGATATTGTTCATAAAACAAATTAAATAAATCATGCAATCACAACTCTGTTCAAAATTAATCCAAAAAGCATCCACTTCCAAAAACAACATTCATTGTTCCTCAATTGTATACAAAACTGCTTGATGTTTAAACAATTAAATTTCCCAAAATTCCTTAATTTATAACAGTCTGAGCAATTATAACTTATAAAAACCTTTCCCATTCAACAGTATTGTTTATTATAATGTTGATCCCTTCTTTTGTTTTCTAAAAATAATCAAAACATGCACAGCAATATGCTCAACATCTATCCCTGATAATCCATAATGCACCATGATAAGTAATCAACAGTCATTGTTCACCAATCAACAATCGGGCCCAATTTAAAAATACACATGTATCTTTTCAAAACGTGGACAGACTTAAAAGCATGACTAATAATACATAGAACTTCAATCAAGTAATCTACAAAATATTGAAACAACAACAGACAGCCCAACATAAACCCCGAGCTTGATCTCTGTGGGTATAACTTCTTTTTTAATCAATTTATAGTATGTGTGATGTTTCGCATATAACCAATCATAATGAGCTAACAGAACTCGATTTACACACGGGCATCATTTTTTACCTTGCCAGAACCCTAATCGGGCTTAGTGAAATTCACACTTGTGTATTCTTATGCAGTCAAGACCACGCTGGATTAAACATAGTGAGTGAAACCATGACGAAATAGGAAGACATTCCTCTATTGTAAGCAACCTCTTGTTTTCATTCTTATTTTTTCAAACAATTTTATCATAGAAGGACCAGACAGAAAATCAACAAGAGAGCATGTGTCTTTCAAGACTTCCATAACCATTTAACTGATAACCAATACTTTACAACCCTGGAAGGTGCCCGAGGAGAGCAAAGACAAATCAGATTCTAAATTGGGCTCTGTCAAAAACAAATGTGCAGAGGAAAATTGTCGCTCATCAGACATTTTCTTCAAATACTTTTACGAGCATGAAAAGAACAAGGTTGCTTGGCTATCTTTTCATGTTTAGGGAGCTTGAAAAGAGCTTAAAGGATACTCCATAGGGTTCATTTTTTTTATTACCAATGCGAGTTCGAAAAATGAAAAAAGGTTACTCGATTTCATTCTCATGGTTTCATGAGCATGAGAAAGAATTAAGATTGTGCTCAGAGTTTTTCTTAAAAAAACCCTAAAAGCATATGTTCATAAGAAAAAACACACAAAAATAATAAAAAATGGTGGACCTATGTCAAACGTCTCGTCCTTAGATCTGTCAATCTATAATAGAAAACACTTCACAAAGTTGGTTAGACCTTAGGGCATGGGTAAAATATAAAAAATATTTTAATTTTGCAATAAAATATGGTAAAAAACAATAAAATAGTCTCAAACAACCCTTTTACCATTTCATTTGCAATTTTACCCAAATAGTGCCCAAAACCCTCTTTTTCTCCCAAATTTCAACTGTCGATTTTGGAGCGCCTGGTGAATCATTTTGCAAACCGTCTCCGTCAAAAAGGTAATCTTCTGCCTCTTTATATTTTCATGGTTTAATTTTTTTATTATTGGTTTATTATTGAGTTTGGGTTGCTTTTTTGGGGGTACATGTGCTTTCAAATCGTCATAGGCCCACGGTATCATGAACTGCCACGATTTGGAATCGTCGTAGGGGGCTCAAAGACAGTGTGCAACGACATTGCTCTGCATGAAAGAAAATCACTGCGACGACCTTAACTCAACTTTTGAAAAGATAGAATGAGCTAGGAAAACTTCCAAGAAATGATTTTTTATGATTCTAATCCTCTTTTGATGTTACTTGGCAGGTTTTCCGTGGTCAAAATGCTCGAGTGGAGAGAACGGGAACATGAGGAAGAATACTATTTTGTCGGGAATGACCCAGGCATAGTTATGGCACTTAGGCAATGTGGATTACTCAAGTTCTTCAAAATTCAGGGCATGAGAGCCCAACTTAGATTGCTAGAGTATCTAGTTCACATGTCGAATGTGAACAAACAAGCCTTTCATGTGGGTGTGCATACACTCACATTGGATATAGAGGATATTTACTTTATGATGGGTTTATCTCATCGAGGCTCTCAAGTATCACTCTCGGGAAGAAGGGGTGGAGGAGAACCCATGGATTACTATGTTGCTCACCATCGCATGTCAAGTATGGAAAAACATAGTGGCAAGGTGGCCATTAGATATGTTCAGGATTTACCATTGTGGACCATCCTTTATACCATTACCTAGATGGTAGGGAGTGTAGCTCCCCACATGGATTTGCAAATCCATTTTCATTACGCCATAGAGTGCATGGAACCCAGGGTCTTCAACTAGTGTGAGAGTGTCTTGAAGAACATGAAAAAGAAACTGACAAAGTGTTGAAATGGTCGGTTGAAACAGTTTGGTTACGGGTCCATTTTGGTTTCCTTCTTCTTGGAGAAATTCCTTGTCACACATCTACAAGTGGAGTGGGGCATACCCACTCCACAAGATCCACGAATGAAAAAGTGGGTGGACTTGATGGCTCGTCACGGTGGCATGCCTATCGTCAAGTATGACAATGTTTTCTTCCAATGGCTAAGAAATAAGCTAATCATGGTGGAGGACTATGCGTACGTCGGGGCGGACTTCCGAGGGGATCTTGACTTAGCTCTTCCTGAGGGATCTCAGTGGGGAGAAATAGGTAAGAAGGAAAATTTTCATTATATGATGTTTTTTATATTTTAATTATATAAAACGTTTTTTGTGGCATTTATCCAAGACTAATCAAGTGCTCTCAATAATGTAGATGTGGCACCTTATCATCCTTCAGGATAATCTCCCATTTAGAGGCGAGGAGAGAGAGGTGTTGTAGAAGGAGTGGTCGTCGTGGATCTCGAGGTGATTGAGCAGAACCTAGAGGGATTAACCATGAATATCCATGATGCCATAGTGGACGAACTTCCTAGGCACTATCAACGCCATACAGTTGGTGTATCTTCATATGTTGGTTGACTGCTCCGTAAAGTGGCATGGACAGTTGTTTTTTATAGAGAGAAGCATCCTTGATGATTTTTGTACATGAAGCCATGAGCTTCATCATTTTGATATTTTGTTCCTTGGACAAAACACTTTTTGTAACTTTTATCATTATTAATATAAAGTTCCTACAGGCTTACTTATCTTTTTCAAATGTGTGTTTGGATTTATAAATGTCTCAAATGTCTATCTAACACATAATTATCCAGTGCATCTATCAATGTGTTTATACATCTAGGAATATGTTGATATTCGATATAATCAAAATGTCTTTCCAAAAGGTGAATTCTTAAGTATACCCTTAACAAAGTAGGACTTCGGATGGAATAAACGTTACTTAACTGCAGCACTACTAACTGTGAATCGAGTCATACAATATGATGAAAGATTCCAAATGAAATGGTATAAGTTAATAATTCAATAATTTCATTGTATTATGTGATATTATTAGTTGCACAACCAAGGCAAACATCGTGTAGACTGATCAACTCATCTGTAGGTGCATAGATTTCCCATGCAGCAGATGCTAGGTTTTGAGTATTGTGACTAGCACCATCAGCAAAGTCGATATAGGGTAGAAAAGACACCGATATTTGGAAACCAAGCAAAATGCAAGGTAAGCAGCTAAAAGGCAGAACAAAAATGAAAAAAACATACTAGAGTATAGTACACTAAAAATACATAGCACTCATGCAAAAATAGTTTAAGCATAGTGCTTCTTCAAGTAAAGCCCATTTATGGGTTCACTCAAAGGAATTCCATCATAACCTACCAACTCATAAGCCCCTTTCTCCAACACTCATTTCACAATATAAGGGCCACGCCACATCGGCTCGAATTTACCGACCCCTAATAATTCACGATCTTGTTCGTAAAGAAGAACTAAATCACCTTCAGAAAAAACATGTTGTTTGACATTCTTGTCATATTGAGCTTTGACACGCTTCTTTAGAGTTTCAATGACTAAGGCAGCATCATGGTGAGTCTCATATAATTGCATCAAATACAAGAGACATTCCTCTTTATCTGAGGTGTTAGGGAGAAGTTCGACAGCTAGTTTCAAAGATGGGATTTCACATTCAATCGGAAGAATAGTTTCAATACCATATACTAACTGGAAAGGTGTGAGCCCTGTGGTAGATTTAACAGATGTCTAATAGGCCTGTAATGTAGAGAAGAGCATCGTGTGCTAGCTTGACTTGTGAATTCCTATCATCCGTTGAAGCATAGTAGTAAGAACTTTGTTAATTGCTTCAACCTGGCCATATGCCTTTGGATAGTAAGGTGTTGAGTTTTCATGTCGAAGACCCAACTTCTCGGTAAGTTCAAACATCGTGAAATTGCGAAAATGACTACCATGGTCAGTGACGATGTCTTGAGGGACACCAAATCTAGTAACGATATGATTGAATATGAACAATGTTGCATTTTTCCCGGTATTATCAAATGTAGGCATCACCTTGGCCCATTTAGTGAAATAATTCATGACTACGATGATGTATCCATGCCCCCTGGCCGAGTGAAGGTTACATGTCATGAAGCCAATGCCCCATTTATAAAATGGACCAACGGAAACTACAGGGTAAAGAGGAGCAAGATGAGATCGAATATTTTTGTTATACGTTTGACAAGCATGGAATTTCTAGACGGCAGTAATCCAATCCTTAAACAATGAAGGCCAGAAGTAACCAACTTGTAAGATCTTTTGGGCAGTGGCATACCCAGACATATGACCACCACATTCTATGGAATGACAGTAATTCAAAGCTTTATCATCTTCATCATAGGTTAGGCATCGTCAAAAGATCGAATAAATACCACGATGGTAAAGGGTATCACCAAGGATAATGTATTGATGGGCTTGATACCGAATACATTGACGATCCACACTAGAAATATCAGGCCAGAAAGTTTGGGTTTGGAGATAAATGATAATGTCTCCATACCATATGTCGTCAGAACTGATCAGAAAGAGAGACTCGTCAGGAAAGGAATCCTCTACCACAGTTTCTGTCTCAGTAAAGGGAAGGTCACATATCAATTTGGAAAAAACCAAAGATTTCTTTGATTTGGCACGCTCAAATTCCAAATAAAACTCTTGGAGAATAACTATCCATTTAGAGTATTTTCGCCCTAGCAATTGTCAAGTAAGGATGTGTTGCATAGGGTTGCAATTGGAAATTATGATGGTTTTGCGTAACAATATATAATGACGAAAGCGTTGAACATCTTGAACAGTTTCCAAGGCCAGTTTCTCCACATGCAAATATTTGGTTTCGGTGGTCGTGAAACTCCAACTCAAATAGTAGATGACATGTGAATCATGTGAATCATCCTCTTAGACTATAACCATAGAGATGGTAGAGTCTGAAGTAGCTAAGTATAAGAAATAATCTCGACTATAATCGGGTGCAAATAAGAGTGGTGTACGGGTTAAGGAAAGTTTTAAAGATTCAAAGGCTTTGTTGGAAGTATAATCCCATACAAAGTTGTGACCCTTTTTAAGAAATTAAGTAAAACCTTTCGTTAATTCATCATAGTTGGGGATGAATCGACGTAAAAAAATTTCCTTCCCTTGCCAACTTTGGAGTTGGCGCAATGTAGAAGGAGGAGGAATATTGAGAATAGCTTCAACCTTCATAGGGTCCACCCTGATCCCATGTGTAGAAATGATAAAACCAATAATTCGGTTGGAATTTACACAAAAAACACATTTGTGTGGATTCAATCATATGTGATAATAGCGACAGCATAGGAAAATGGCTCGTAAATGTGTCGGGTGATCTTGACGACGCATGGAATGCGCCAGTAAATCATCCAGGTAAGGTTGTACAATGTGTTTAATATCATGAAAAGCATAATACATAGCGCGTTGAAAAGTCGCACCAGCATTCTTGAGACCAAAAGGCAATTTCTGGTATGTGAATGTTCCCCAAGGGCAGACAAAAATAGTCTTATGTTGGTCCATAGGTAAAATATTGATTTGATTATAGCCGAAGAAACCATCAATTAAAGAGAAGATTTCACTCCTGGCACAGTCGTCAACGATCTAGTCAACGAAAGGGGTTAGATAATTGTCTTTGGGACAAGCCTTGTTTATATCCCTATAATCTACACAAACAGGGATCATGCCTTGTTTCTTCATAACTGGAACAATATTAGACAATCAATTAGTCAAAGCCACATGATAGACAAAACGGGCTTTAAGAAGTTTTTCAACTTCGAGTTTAATAGCAGTAGCTTTGCATGGATGTATTGGCCGAATTCTCTTTCGAAAGGGTTTATCATCTAGGTAAGTCTTAATCTCGTGTACAACAATATCTGGATCAATTCCCAACATCTCTTCACAACTCCATTCAAAAAATTCACAGAATTCTTGGAAAATAGATTTATAAATTTGGACCTCATCGGCAGAACATGAGGCACCGATGTGAACATTTTCCATGAATTCGGGTTTAATCGAGATATCTAAAGGGATGGTAGGTGAAATTTTACCCAAGTTCCCCTCATACAAAACATTGTGTATTGATTCAGGAACAGAGGAAATAGTAACAACAGTAGACGTAATCAAAATTCGTTGATAACTCTCGATAGCCTCAGGTTCCAGGAAGAGAATAGAACGATGATGCCCATCATCCCATGGGGTATCTTCCATAGACATGATTGTCATAATCATTTCATCAGTGTAAAAGACTACATGAAATGGATCTGGAGACATATCTAAGAGAGAATGAGGAGAGGGAGTTTTCGATTGAATAGCTTGATAAGCCAATTCTACTGGACTTAAAGGCATTTTGTCGTCGTAACTAAGACAATCGTCAGATTTAGGTACTATCCAAGGGTCATAAGACTTAGGTATTTCACCAATAGTAGTTTATATCGTGTTAATTGAGGCGACAAAAGGAGTAGGAATATCGGGAGGTGGAATGGGGAACATACCCATTAACGATGAATCTTTTAAGAGACCCACACTGACATTCTCATAAATGGGAGGTTTTTTCACAATGAAAGGCAGGTTACTAGTACGGGAATTAGAATTAAAGAATGCAAGTTGATCGATAGTAAAAAAAATTCCTTGGTGAGGGAAATGTATCACACGAAAAATATTAGAAGCAATTGCACACATGGAATCAATCCAACTACGGCCAAGTAAAATGTTGTAATCGAGAGGTGCATCAAAAAATTCAACCTCAACAATAACTGATTTGACTTCTAACGTAATAGATAACAAAGGAGCAACACCATAAGGTTTAAATCATGTACCATTAAATGCTTTAATAGTATTGTGTGACTAGGTAAGGGTGGGAGAGCCAATGGATTTCCAACAAGTGACGGATATGATGCAAGTCGAGGCTCCTTCATCAATAACGGTTCGAAAAATATTCTTATTTTCCACAATAACTTACATCTGAAACATTAATTGAGGAGAAAGCCTTGGAATATGACCTTCCAAGTCAAATATTATCAAGTTCGTATCAATAGGATCAATTCCACCAATAGCCTTTAACAGTGCCTTCTTTTGCGTAGGAAAACTTTGAAGGACTTCGAGAGCCGACATCGCAGAAGGTGATTGCACAAGATCTTCTACAATACTGCAGTTTTGAGCAGCACGTGTGTGAGGATTAACCGATGACTTACGAACAACACACTTGGGACGAGGATGAAGAACTGTATCTAGAATCGGTTGTTTGAGATGAAGAGGACTATTGGGAGGTGAATTTGATGGAGGAGGATGAAGAATTGTATCTAGACTCAGTTGTTCAAGATGAAGAGGATCGTTGGGAGGTGAAGTTGATGGAGGAGGTTGAACCATTGGAGGTGGTGAATTATCAACTTTCTCTTTCAAAGGTGAATAATATTTGTCTCAAGTAGCGACTACAACTTCATTCTTCTTGGAGTCACTAGTACACATAAGTACATAAGATGTGGTAGAGGGAGAAGGTTGGTCATGAATGACCAATTGGGCCTGCTACTGAGAAAGAAAAGGTTGTGATAAAAAGACGAGTGTAGGAGGTGTCCCGGTCCTTGCAGGAACTTAGTAACCTCAGCACGTCGTGGACAATATTTCGTATAATGATCCTCACCACAGATAAGACAAGGATAACGAGGTGTGCGCTTTTCTTTGTCATCAGCAAGTTGGTTCTTGGGTTTATCATATTGTTGATTATTGTGTTTGTCCTCCTTATTCTTTCCCTTCCCTTTCTTTTTACTTTGATTTTTACCAATAGGTGTATATTGAACTGAATTAACTTCATAAGTTTTGTCAGGAGAAGGAGTTGGAGGAGGATTATTTTGTACATTAGCAGTATTATACTTGGGATTGGCATGATTGACTTGTTTAGGTTGAGTATCGGTGTGGAAAGCTCCAATCATTCCATCAGCAGAATGAGAAGGTACTGGAGGTGTTGGGGTTTGATTTGTAGATGGGTGAGGAGAATCAGGGATCAAGTCATATAGTGTGCATGTTTGTGAATAAACAAGATCCAAGTATTGAGCACGACTAATCGCCTTCTCTTTAGTGACGACACCACCCATGGAAACATCATGGGATATAGGACCAATGAGTGATTTGGTAAACCACTCGGCCAGTAGTTGATCAGGAAGGGGAAATTTGATTAAGTGTCTTCTCCTCCTCCACTCATGAATATGATCAAAAATATGAGTGGAAAAGGATTGTTTAAATGAGCTCAAAATTTTGGTTCATATCTCGTATCGGATTTCTAGCTAGGTACTGTGTTAAGAAAGCCATATCTAAGGTATTGAAGTCATTGAAGAATCCTTGTGGCAATTCAATATACCATTTGGTTGTCGAACCCGTCATGGTTCATTGGAAAAGACGTAATCTAATGGAGTCATCCATCAAAGAGTTGGATGAACACCAAAGATGGAAAGTCATGACATGATTATTTGGGTCTTCCCTTGTTCGGTTGTCAAACTTAGGAATTTTTTATGGTAACTTGGCAAGTATGACCAACCAATAAGGAGAATGCAAGATAGGATCATTCAAAATCCTAGAAAAATCTGGTAAATCCAAAGTGGCAAGAAACGAAAGTTGTTTTTTCACTTGAGGAAATTGATAATTTTGAGGAGGTAGTCTCATAGGTATACCAGTAGGACCATAAGCAGTCTGTAGATAGTTAGAGGGTCCTTTCAAATTCGGTTGTGGATGGTTTTGAGTCAAATAACCAACTTGAGTTGGTTGATTGGGTAAGCTTCCTTGGGAAGGAGCATTAGACTGAAAACCTTGACCTCGGGTAGGATTCATAGAACCTGGATATGGTTGCTGGAGACTAGAGGGTACAAAATAATTAACTTGAGGAGGTTTCCCCCCAGGCGGTTGTTTATTTTCTTGGAAAGGAAAATTCCAAGGTTGAGACTGTAATCCATGGATATATTGCCCATAAACTAGGTTATGACCCCCAACTTGGGGTTGCCCCCCAACTTGAGGTTGACCTCCAACAAGAATTTGAAAACCAAAAGTGACATAATGGTGTGTGCCTCCAATTTGATTGGAGCTACTTGGGCTAGGACGATTAGATCCTCCAGGTGAAGGTGGTGGAGAAATGTTAGGCCCCTCAGAGAGAACCTAGGTAGGTGTAGGAACATAACTACTAGAAGCATTATACCCAGGAAGAACAAAAATATTAGTCCCTCCAGACGGATTCTAGGTAAGATTAGAAATAGAAGTATTTAGAGTGTGGTACCCTTATGGAAGTGATGGATTTAGTCTAAGCGAAAGTGGTGTTCCAATAGGATCTTGAGTGATTATTTCACTTCCAGAAGAAACAGTCGTAGCTTGTGGGACCATGGTAGAGTTAGCAAGCTGGAGAGGAAGAATTGTATGAGAACCAACCAACAATTGGTCTGAGACTGTGACAACATTACTGGTCATGCTAGTAAAATAATATAATGGTACTGTATAGGAAGTAGAATTCACAGGCGTATGTGATGCCATAGGTTGATTAGAGGTCCTCTGGCATAGATGACTCATTCCTAGTTTTTCAAAAATATCTTGTCCCGAAGAAGTTCTCCAAAGAGAACGAATAGGACCAGAAGAGATAGGATCAAAATTTCCAGTAGTATGAACCAGAGTTCTAAACGAATCACTCTGAAAGAGCGGATCATCTACACCAGACTCTATGTGAGGTCCAGTAGGTATTCCAGTATAATCTTACGCAACGACGTCTCTCGATGAATTTATCTGGAGAAAAAGTGGATCTCGTACAATACTCAATAACAGATTTACGGGAAGTATGGATTCCTCCAATGGAGTTGAAATTCCAATCTCAGAGGCTACGTCATTATTGACTGCTCCTTCGGGAGAACCCTCTGGTGATTTAGGAAGCAAAGGAGTATATTCTTTTGTATCTTTCGGAGGTAACCCTTGCATCCTACATGAACGACGAGGGTCGATGTTGGTCTCACCAAATAAAGAGTGAAATAAAGCTATGGCCAACTAGAGAAATAAACAGCACTCACTAATAAAATCTAGATATCAGGCATGCAAACAAACCTTCTTACTTTGAATTCACTAGTTGATGATGAAATCCAATGTCGCGAAATCAAGACAAGAAGGGGCTAGGATAAAGAGGGTGGAAAATTTATGTTGATTACCTACTTAACGGACTTACACCCTGGTGCAAGCTCCCACACACAATCGTGAGTATACCCTCCAAGGAGCCTGAGTGAGTTTGGCCAATGTCGATTCTAGGTACCATGAAGACATGCCCCTCCACAATCACCTTGTGTAAAGACTCTAAAGAGATAGGCCACTAAGTTTACCAATTACAACAATGATTCCTGGGGAAGCAGTCGACAGTCTGATCCATGCGCAAGGGCAGGGTATCTAATCATGAAATCAACTCAAGAAGGTCCCCATAGGATTTTCGTCTTAGGTGACCCCCAATAATACGTGCAATCTCTACACTAAGACCAACAAAGCAGGGTGATTAAATCTTTCAACCCTAATGCGACCTCGTGATTGACCCTTGTGTTAGAAAGGCTTCCGAGGACAAAATGTAGAAAGTGGATTTGTTCTCTCCCTATCACAACATACTATTTTGTGTTTTGATGCTTTAGAGAGTGTGCCTTACAACCTATTCCAAAGCACTATCCTAGCTAATGTTGGTGTAGAAACGTTCTAGAAAATAAAAGTTGCTAATACATTTTAAAATTACGTTGTATTTTAAAGGTTGTTGTTTACTCAAAAGGGAAACAGAAGTGAAACAGATGATATATTTGACCTTTACGAAATAAGATGCAATAAGAGATGAAATGCAAATGTTTCATCCATTGAATTCTAATTACAGTAGGGAGAAGGTTTCTCTTTTCCATAATACAAAAACTACAAGTACAATTTCTCAATTTTTGAATGATATGAATTCCAAACAATCAAAGTTGTCAACTTTTCCAATTTTCTCTTTTGAACAAATATATGAATGAAAAAATTTCTTACAAAGACTATTAAAAAGAAGAATAACCTTCAGTTCTTTCATTTTCAAATTAGAAAAAAGATGTAATGAAGAAAAGAAAGAATGGTCTAAGAAAACTAGTGCACTCTCAACACTATTCCCAAATCAAACTCACAATGCAAGAAAAAAATAAAATGATAAGAAAACCTTTTGTCAAATGTAAACAAAAATTGTTTCTTAATCAATCAACTATACAAAAGTAAAAAAACAATCCAAAACTCAAAAGAAATCAAGAACTACTTATCAAACAAGCACCCAGGAAAAAAGTCTTGAGATTATACCATTGTGGCAAGAAGTCAAGAATCAAAACTTGCATATCTTGTAAAGAAGACTTTCAATCCTTAAAAATCAATCACGTACGGGCTTAAAAGTTGTAAACCAATCATTCACCAGTGCCAAAATTTCATCCCAAGCAGTAAAAACAAATCTGGGAAAAGAAATGAAAAGTGACTATCACCCAACAATTCCTACAGGAATTGTCGCAGGCTGCAAAGGAGTATAGTGCGACGTTGTCACTCTGGTTTGCACAAGTAGAGTGAAACAAAAAGGAATCATCACAGGATGTCAATAGGACACAGTATGACAATCTCTGAATAAAAAGAAAATTGGGGAAAATGAAAAATTTTCTCAATGAACCTTCAGGACCAGAGAGTCAAGATGGATCACCCACAGACTCAGAGAATGAATTTGATCAAAAGAAGGTAGGCTAAAATCAAATAACAAGAAAAAAAAACAAAAAGAGGTTGTATCCCCAGTATGGTCGCCAATTTCGTTATCGGACAAATAGGTAAGTGCAGAGACAAACTAATCTCCCTAACTTCCACATGAAGTTAGAACAAAACAAGACAGAATACAAACTTCACCTTAGACTTCATTGTCATATAAACTAGTTCAGAGAGGAATGAGAGACATACCTTTTAAATGATGCTTGATCCTCGCTAATGTTGTCCTTGTCGCTCCATCTTTGGATTTGTGGGATGGTGAACCTATTTAAGAAGCACAAGCCAACAAAGAGAGAGAGAGAGAACAAAGATATATATATTCCAATCAATTCTATGTATAAGATCAAGGAGTTATACAATAAAGACCAAGACACCTTTATAGGGAAGAAATGTATTGTTGCATTATATTAAAATGGAAAGTGGAGAATACAACCCATGACTTGATGTTGCAAGATCCATTTCAATGGATCTTTGGTCCAACACACAAACCTTTTCTCCAATGCCTTTGATGAAGAATATCCACAATCTGACTTAGAGAGATAAATAAAAGCTATCTCAAGTATAATCTATAGCAGAACTCTTCATGCATATGAAAACCTTAGCATTTTAAACCTTAGCCTTTTCCATGAGATATCCCTCTTTATATAGGGTGAAAGAGGGATGGATGAGGAGATTATGATGATCCCACTAAATCAGAGAAGCAAGTAAGATCCAAACTGATCGGAGGCCACCTCATCTTCTAGAAGATTCCCTTCTAGAACATTCATGAATTTTGACTTTTCCCTTGCTTAAGCATCGTTGCACCCTATGCACAGGCATCCTACGATGACGTCGTAGTCCATATTTGGTGCAGAGTATGAAAATCAAGCATCGTCACACCCCAAGCATAGAGTAGGGTGCGACGATCTTCCTTGTCATATTTTTTGAGGGAGGAAAAGCAAACGAATTTTCTCATGGAGAAACTCTCTTTTAATATTTTCAGGGAACATGGAAGTGATTTAAGCACATGTCGTCAGTTGATAACTGGGGTGACCAAAATAATGTGTAACAGTATTTATGTATGTATGTATGTGCATGAGATTACATGCATATGCCATAGGATTACAGTGATACACACAATGAGTAGGGACGTCTCTCCCCTCAGGTTAGTACAGAGACCTAATGGTTATGTATATGTATGTACTCCATGGTTTCCTCAGGGATTCTTCACAGAACCCTATTCTTTGAAAGGTTGGTTGAGGTTGGGCATTCCAACACCATAGAACATAGGATATATATACATGTGTGTGTGTGTGTGTGTATGCATGAGAGTACATTCATATTCCATAGGATTATAGTGATACACACAGTGAGTAGGTACGTCTCTCCCCTCAGGTTAGTACAGATACCTTGAATTATACGCATGGATAACAATCATAAATATTTGTATCCTTTCCTATATACAGACACACAGCTTTATTCATAGGCATACATTCATAAATAATTCTCACAAGACATGAAGTATTCACAAGCAAGAATGTAAAAATCTTCATGAAATTAAACATTATGTGCAATTTCTGGTGTCTCCAGAATACAAAATTTTATTTGCAGACCAAATGGTTACATATAAATATTATGTTGTTAATTTAACCATGCACATAATCATGTCAATACACATAGGTGGAAGAGACACTTATCTACAAAAAATTGAGATATGTTGAGTATTGTTATAGAGAAAATCGCTCTCTACCCAACCGTAGGAAAGGTTGTGTTAAACTCCACTACAACCAGCCACCCCCAAGCCCGGATATGATGTGTAATGACCCCATCGTTATGACTAAAAGCGAAGTAGAAGGTGCAATTTTTTTTTTTAAACGAGACGATAACAATGATTACAGCTAAACAACACATCTGACGGTGGGCACCACGTCCGCTGAACAAACAGCAGGCGACTACGAATCCACACATTGGCACAAGAGAAACTGGGTGAAACATGCATAAAACAACAAGGAGGAACGATGACCCGCTCGACACAAACAAGACAACACCTACAAGCTAAGGGACAACATCCCCCTCCCGACACAATGGCCTTGACGACCAATGACTAGAACCTCAAGGCGCGTGAACCAAACGCATGAAGGCATTACAACCTAAGTGCTAACAATAGCTTACAATGATCAACAACACTCACACAGGAAGAACAGACTCCGGCCACGAATATCATTCGCCTCTGTCCAATAGGGCACGCCATGATCCCCTCATCAGGAATCATGCCATCCCCGGATGAGAGGCGCGACAATAACCCTAGCGCAAACATATTATATTTGGACCATAGACTCAAGACCAACCCACACACTAGGAGACCAAAATAGTTGACACAAAGACTACACCCACACCCCCAAGCAATCAGTCGGCAAGACGCAGGATGACGTCAACAAAAAAAACGTAAGTTGTTACACGAATTCATCGACAACCCAACCCATTAATCTAGTATAAATTAGTTAATAATTACAAATATAATTTAGCAAGTATAAATTAGTTAATAATTACAAATATAATTTAGCAAGTCTAAATTTACAATTTAGTCAGTACTCACCTATCTAATTTAATCATTAATTACAATCTAAATGGGCAATTCTAAATAAATCCCAAAATTACAATCTAACTAGCAATTAACATTATATAACAACATTAACCATATCAATGTAGAATGCTACAATTATAACACTTATTAACAAATTAAATTACAACATGTCATCTATCTATATTAACCGTACCAAAAATAACAAGTTGTCTATTAACATTAAAAGAAATTGTTGAGAAATGATAACGCCAATAATGCGGGCTATTCTCATGCTATTGGTTAAATTTTCAATGGCAGGTACATAAAATTCGGCAATGAAAACCATTAACATCGTTGTATGTAATTAATGTTTGGCAGTGAGAACATTGGGTAAACATTCAATTTGAAGGAGAAAACTAGACAATACTAAACTACAGAAAAGATCAACCTTAGCCA
This sequence comes from Picea engelmannii, assembly GCA_009831015.1. Classification (NCBI taxonomy): domain Eukaryota; kingdom Viridiplantae; phylum Streptophyta; class Pinopsida; order Pinales; family Pinaceae; genus Picea; species Picea engelmannii. The sequence goes on from ML778422.1 coordinate 166,126, forward strand.
TCGCTCCTCAGGAAATCACGCCCAAATCTGGGTAAATCATTAACAGTAAAAAAAAATGTTAACATTTATCGTAACTTTCTATCCATCGAACTAAACATTCATCATCTCTAAATATCTAGCATGCACTGTAACTTTATTGCAGAATGGGGTCATTGCCAGAGGCTAGGCTTCTCCTAAGAACCAAATCTATTAGCGACTGAGACTCAGCTGAATCTACAGTAATAGGGTTAAGGATGGCAGCACCAAACAACCTAACCCAAAATATGGCCAATCGTCCAAACTTCATTGAAAAACACAGTTGGTTACAGTCTAACAACGTTTTAGCCCACGCCAAATTCAAAAATACCTCATCATGAACGTTTACGCTCCTGAATTGCCTCCCCACAAGGAATGGGCGATTTTGTGATGGGTTGTATGGTATTGCGGTGTTGCATTGCTCAACTGAATGAAATCGCAGAAAACTTGCATGATTTATTACGTGCTTCCAATTACTACTAACAGTTAATCAATCCCTAATATGGTGAGGTAAATAAATCTTTCTTAAATAACTCAACGGCAATGTTGCTTGCATCCAAGAGTTCGAGAAGAAATTTGAAGATAACAGAACGCACTATCATTACAATAGCCTCCTGATTCACAGTTCACAATTTAGGTCTACTAACATGACTTTTGTGATTGAATTCGTTATGTAGATTCCAAGGGAAAAAGTACATTCGTAGCAGTCCAACTGTTCTCTGGGATTTCTTAACACCAATAATTTGTATAATCACGTTGAATTAAAAATGCAATAAATTGTCGAAGGAAAATTTTCATGGCTAAGTAATTCATTTTTAAAATAAATCAATAGTTGAGTTTTAACACGACATTTTTCGCTAGGTAAAAATCGCTATTGAAGTAAAAATATAAGCAGACGGAAAACGCATTTCTATAGCTGAGTGGTTAAATAAATTGCAGTCTACAGAATGTGAAAACAAAAGGGTAAAATCATCGTGTTAATTCGCACACGAATTACATTAAATTGCAGAGAAAAATTAAATCGTAGGCCAAAAGAATTATAAACTGAGAGCGATATATCCAGCAGTGAAAACACATTCAATATATAAAAACACAGTGCAATATATCCAACAATGAAAATGCAGAGATAAAAAATGTGGTTGAGGGTGTTGAAATGCAGAGAATACTAAGCACAGTTTTCAAATGTCAGGATCGATTAAGACGCAGAGGTGACAACACATGCAAAAGCCCATGCAAGGAGGAGATCAACGCAAAGATAAGAAGGGGTAAACAGTTGGGAAAACACATCCTTCGATCATCATCCATGCATAGAACATAAGGGAATTAGAATCTATAGGTCATTGTGCACCGAAGTGACGACTGTCGATTCGGCTCCTGGCCGACTGCTCAGGTGTGGATTGATGAACTAGGGGTGAGGACAAAAAGAACAGCTCTTCACAACAATCAACAAAACCAAAGGACAGTCACAACATGCAAGTATCAAATGCCAAGGGAATCAAGTCAAGGAGCGAACTTAAGGCTATGGGAATTTAAGTTCTCGATTAAACTGCTAAGTCAAACCCCTTGTTTACACAGTTAAAAAAAAATATAGAAATGAAAGTGTAAGGTCTATAATACTCTATCATGCAGAATCAAGGTAAGTGTATCATAGCCCAAGTCATATACTCTGAGTCGTTGTCCCGCGCACTCTATGCAGCTCTCGCTTGTCGACCGATGAGACTTCACCGGTACCTCCCAGTCAATGCTAGGGGTACTCTTCTTCCCCCTTAGCCCCTTGATCCACAAAGGGACCAGGCACACTGAACCAGAGATCAGATGGCTCCCAACTCACCCCGCAAGGCTGAGCTACCACTCCTCACTGAGATGGGAATCCCAACTCCCACATGATAAGTCACTCAAGTCTAAATTTATGTAGCGTAACGTTACGCATAACAGAAGAGATCCATCATCCTCCTCCTCCCTCCTTTATATAGAGTTTCTAAGTCATTTACTTTCCCAAATTCCCATTTAATTTATTGTTCAATAATTTAATTCATAAAAATCCTCCACGTACATGTGTCATCCATCCCCTTCATTGAACCATAAATTAATTTCATTAATTAATTAATTACTCCTATTTCTCTCACCCACCTAAAAGCATTCCTAGAATCGCTCCTAGGTGTCCCCATATTCCCTTACACATTTTAATGACTTGCCCCCTTACTAATTCACTAGTTGAGTTCAATTTAGAAAGTTCTTAAATGCAATATACCTTACTAAGTTAGTCTTTCTTATTTTTCCTTATGTTTCTCTTTGTCTTTATGTTTCCCGCTTTTTCCTAGTTTCCTAATTCTTTTAAATTTCCCTCTTTCCCTTTTCATTTAAAACTCAAATTGGCATGTGCAGAAAATTACGTTTTTCCCCTTTTCCTTTTTAATTAATAAATTTTTAATTAGCATAATATAACAAAACAATTATTTCCCCTTTTTAAATTTTATCCCCCAAAAGATTTTACTAAATTAATTGAATCTCTTACCCCCTTTCTCGTCACATGATTAATGATGATTATCATTATTATTTATTTATTTTTATTTTTATATAAATATATATTTTTATTTTCATCACAAGTATCACTTAGAACTAAACTTTATTTTCCTAAGCTGGGCGACATTTTATTAGAGAAATTGTTTTAAATCTTTCTCATCACATTATTCATTCTAAGGCCATCTAGGTTCATTCATTTATTATTTAACAACATGATGTGCCCTTCAGGACGCGCTAGGTGCTCCAAGGGTGCCACTCGCCTCATTATGTTTCCCTTGCGCGACATGCCCTTCAGGATGCACTACGTGCTCCAAGGGTGCCACTCACCTTTTGACTGACTTGGTAGACATCAAAACCCATGGAGTCAATACTCTGCCAGGTGATCTTGTGGGAAACTAAGGGCCTCTAAGGAATAAGGCCCCTACCTTATTGCACACCCCTTAGAATCATCGTGAGCGACTATCACAGTCGACCCTCATGGCATCGTGGGTCTTCTCGAACTTTGTAATCTATAACCTACAGTTCAAGCCATGGTGAGAGTGCTAGTAGGTTGTGGCAGGGTTGTTGTCCACACCTCTCCCTCAATGTCTCTGGTAGTCGTGCATGACTCCTCTACTCCACATGTGAGTCTGGTCGGCAAGCTATCATCAACCTGCATCATCAACGAATCATGTCAGAATAATATCCATAATCATATCATCTAATCAGATGCACAAATGTCATATATACAACAATCAAACCCCAATAGTCCACTCTTCGACTCGATCCGAAGTCCAAGGGGTTTCATCGATGCCTCTGCATCCTCAAGTTCCAAAATCCTGCACACTCAGGAAAACTGATTCAATAGCACATGTCTATGTCAATACAACAAAATATCATGTCATCAATCCATAATGCCTCATAATCATAATCAAATTCCCAATAGTATAATAATCTGGATCACTTGCAAGCAAGTTTCCTCAAAGAATAAGTTCACTCAGTGCACGCAAGAGTGGGATGTTACATACACCCCCTTTTGGTCTAAACTTCGTCCCAAAGTTTCACAGTATATAAGTGTCGAAACAATGGGTATCATGGTACCATAAATCTATCTATCAAACAAAAATGGAAACTGTTGGCGCATATCATATGCATCCTCCGAGGTCGCTGAGTGTGGACTATAGTTGTCCCACTAGACCTTGACCTCATCTACTGTTTGACATCGTAGTTGTCGAATGTGATGATCCAAGATGCGGATCGGCTTAGCCGTGAGCACACCCTCATCTGACACCCGCAAGGTGCTCAAGTCAAACATGTGTAGGATCACTAATCATAATGTCTCAAATAGAGACATCAAAGACATCATGCATATGCCTCAAGAATCAGGCAAGGCTAGTCATTAGGCCATGGGCCTCTCTTTTCCACAATATCGTAGGATCCCATGAACCTAGGAGATAGTTTATCCCCTTTTCCAAACTTGATCGAACTCTTATGCAGTTTTAGCCGCAAAAATACTCGATCGCCACATCGTAACTATGGTCGACACGATGCAATTCAACATAAGTCTTATGTCGATCTTGTGCTTCCTTGATCCTCTGTCTTATAGTTTTCATTTAATCTTCCATTTCTTGGATCACTTCCGGTCCCACCAAGACCCTATCCTCAAGCTGATCCCAACTCAAAGGCATCTGACACAGTCGCCCATAAAGAAACTTGAAAGGCACCATCTTAATGGTGCTTTGGTAAATGTTGTTATAAATGAATTCTACCAGTGGAAAGAATTCTTCCCAACACTTTTGTTGGTCCATCACATACATGCGCAACATTTCTTCCAAGTTTTGGTTCGTTCGTTTGGTCTACCCATCAGTCTCCAGGTGATACACAGTACTACAGTTAAGTTGGGTTCCCAAGGCCTCTTGGAAACTAGTCCAAAATCGTCGAGTAAACACCGATCCTCGATCGGATATAATCCTCTTAGGTATGCCATGCAGCCTCACAATCTCACTGATGAAAACTCTAGCTATGTCAGGTGCCTGATACGTCGTATGCACAGGAATAAATGAGCACTCTTCATCAGAGTGTCGACTACCACAAAAATCGAGTCGTGTCTCCTCGTCGTCAGTGGAAATATAACAATGGAATCCATCAAAATAACCTCCCATTTCGATTCCAGAATAGCGTGTGGTTGTAGTAACCCTGTTGGATGTCTATGTTCATCCTTTACCAGCTGCTAACATTCTACACATTTTGCCACATATTTGATTATGTCTACCTTCATTATTTTCCAAAAGAATAAGGGTTTAAGGTCCGCCCTCATATTCGTGACTCCTAGGTGGGCCATGTACACTTCTCTGTGAGCCTCGTTTAGGATCAAACTCCTCAACTCGTCATTTGGTGGTACGTAAATCTCATTTTTGAACCTCAATAATCCATCGTTGTCAAACGTAAATCCTTCAAATCTTGGTACCATCATTATGTTTTGTCCATTAAAATACTCGACCTTTTTGTACCAGTCATCATCGTGTTGTAAAGTTAGAATCTTTTCACGTATATTCTTCTGAAGAGGCAACACTGAAAATATGCATGGTCTCTGACTCAATGCATCTGCCACTCAGTTCACTATTCCTTTTATGTAATTAATCTCGAAGTCGTACTCACTAATCAATTCTGACCAACGTCGTTGTCGCGCGTTCAGGTCACTTTGCGTAAAGATGTGTTGTAGTCCACAGTGGTCCATATTTAGTTCAAATTTTCTCCCAACAAGGTAGTGTCTCCAAACCTTCAAGGCATAAAAAAGGCTAACAACTCCAAATCGTGTGCCGCATAGTTCTTCTCATGCCTTCTTAGTTTCCTTGATATGTAAGTGATCACTCAATCGTCTTGCATCAAGACTCTACCTAAGCCTTCCTTGGAGGTGTCAATGCATACCAAGAATTCCACGCCCATGTCTGGGACCTTTAGCATCAGTGTCGTTTTCAAAATCTCCTTGAGCCTCTGAAATGCTTCTGCCATTTCTCGGTCCAAACAAACTTCTTGTTCTTCTTCTGCAATTCCGTGATCGGATTTTCTATCTTCAAAAATACCTCGACGAACTGTCGATAGTATCCTACTAAGCCCATGAAGCTACATACTTCCAGGACATTCGTTGGTGCAGGCCATTCCATAATAGCCTCGACCTTTGTTGGATCCACAGTGATTCCTTTGTCGGAGATGACATTCCCTAAGTAGTGAGTCTTCGATTGATAAAATGATTATTTGGACAACTTCCCATACAATTTTTCTCTCGCAGAAACTATAGTACCAAGCGCAAGTGCTCATCATGCTCCTCCGCTATCCGAGAGAAAATAAAAATATCGTCAATGAATACTTGGACGAACTTGTCCAAGTACTCACGGAACACCCCATTCATCAAACTCATAAATACTCCTGGGGCGTTTGTCAGTCCAAACGGTAAAACAGTAAACTCGTAATGACCAAACCTCATTTTAAAGGCGATCTTAGGGACGTCATCCTCCTTGATTCGTAACTAGTGATACCCTGATCGCAAATAGATCTTTGAGAACACTGTAGCACCCTTCATCTGATCAAACAGATCATCCATCATCAGCAACAGATATTGATTCTTGATTGTTTCCTTATTCAATTGATGGTAGTCAATGCAGAGTCTCCACAACCCATCCTTCTTTCGTATGAAAATAATAGGCTCACCCCACGGTGACACAAGAGGACGTATCAGTCCCAGGTCCAACAATCCCTTCAGTTGCATTCTCAACTCCTATAACTCTAGAGTTGACATCCAATCAGGTGTTCTAGCTATCGGTTCAGTCCCCGGTTTTAGGTCTATGGTAAAATCTAATTCCCTCTCTAGTGGCATCCCGGGTAACTCCTCTGGGAAGGCGTCCACAAACTCTCTCACCACAAGAAGGTTTTCTAGACCTTCCACCATTCCCTTCTCGTTTAACGCAAGGATCGCATAAATCTTACATCTCTTGTGCATGCTCTTCTGTAGCTGCAAGGAAGAGATGAACCTCAGGGAAACTCCCTAGTTCTGTCCTACAATCACGCGTCTCTATCCCTCATCATCGACCAAGCTCAACCATTTTGTCTTATAGTTGAGTATTGCCTCATGCGATTCCAACCAGCCCATATCAATTACGACATCATAAGATCTTAAGATCATGACGTACAGGTTGGCCCTGGTGACAAACTCTCTCAGGTTAAGGGTACAACCCATAACCTTTCCTCCAACCTTTTGTTTGGCTCCTGAAGCCATCTCTACGAAGCTAAAATCATCATGTTCAACTGCCTTTACCTTAATCCTTTTTAGTGTTGCACTAGAAATGAAACTCTCGGTAGCACCGGGATCTATCAAAATACTAAGGGTCTGGTCAGTGACGGTACCTAACATCTTGAGCACGGTCATCTGGTGCTCTGCCTGAAAGTTATTCACCGCTGCATGAATCTGATGGGCCTTGCCCAAATCTCCCACGGTAGTGGGTTCGGCTAATCTAGATTCTCTAGTCCTCTCCACTGGACAAATGTGTTGGTAGTGTGGCCCCCCACATGTCCAACACCCCTTCTTCGGTCCAGTACTCCTGGTACCCGAAGTAGAAGTTGAAGGCCCGCCGGCCTGGAATCCTGGTCTATTCTGTTGAATATGCCTAAACTATTGTTGCTGCAATCGACATTGATGTTGATGCGGAGGTCCTCGGTAAGGAGTCTATTTCTAAGGCATTGGTCGTCGAGGTGTAGTGAAAGTGGATCCCCTCTGGAAGCCATGATATCCTAGCGTATGTCTGGCTAGGGTCTAATGTTGTTGCACACCAGATGACACCTGGCCTACTGGTCTCGCTGGAGTCCTGCTCTAACCCCCACTAATAAGCTCCTCCTCTACTATGAGGGCCTTCTGGATGGCATCATGCAAGGTCTGAGGCATCAGAATCCTAACCTTTGCACGAATGTTTCCATTAAGGCTGAACACAAACATGTTGACCTTAAGGTTCTCAGTATTAATATGCAGAGCATACCGAAGAAACTCCATAAAATGGGCCTCATAATCGGGCACCATACAGTCGCCCTGTTGTAAGGCATTTGAACTCGTTGATTTGATGCTCAACAAATTCCTCAGAAGATACCTCTCGTGGAACCGTTCCTCGAACAGTTCCCATGACATGTCTTCGATGGCCATGTTTTAAAGTGGCAAGAGTGTCTTCCACCATAGAAGAGTGTTCCCCTTCATTTGAAAGACTTCCCTGTGGATCTTCATGTTGGAGGTATAGTTGCGAAGTGCAATCACCTCAACTTATTCTCAAACCATGCCTCGGTGGCTGCACTATATAGGGCACCAAAGAACTCGAGAAATTTGACCTTCTCGATTTCTCAATGAAAACTAACGGTACTGACTCAGCATGTTGTGGACCCTCAAGGGTACCGGTGCTCCCGGCCTCATCTCAGTACAAAAGGTGAGTCAAGGCCTCTGACCATCTCTAGAAGCACCATGGTCAGACGATCGTCATCCCTTACAACAATTGAATCCATCCCAAGGGATTTTTCCTCCCCCATGGGGTTAGAATTTTGAGGGTGTGAGCACTTCTGGAGGCATCGCACCTCCTTCCACGGCACCATGCCACAACCTATGTGGTGTCCTCTAATCAAGATCACCACCTGGAGACGTTAAGGTTTTAATTAGTGCTAGGTTAAAACTCAAAGGTTTACTACAGTGAAAAGCCTGGTGATCCACAATCGTAGGGTTGAACCCGCTCTAATACCATATGTAACAAGCCCGTTGTTACGACTACAAGCGAAGCAGAAGTTGCATTTTTTTAAAAAAAGAGGACGGCAACAACGATTACAGCTAAACAACACATCTGACGGTAGTCACCATGCCCGTTGAACAGACAGCAGACAACTATGACTCCACACACTAGCACAAGATCAACTGGGAGAAACATGCGTAAAACAACAAGGAGGAACGACTACTCGCCCGACGCAAACAAGACCACACCTACAAGCTAAGGGACAACATCCCCCTCCTGACACAACAGCCTTGAAAACCAATGAATAGAACCTCAAGGCGCATGAACTAAATGCATGAAGGCATTAAAACCTAAGCGCTAACAACATCTTACAACGATCAACAACACTCACACAGAAGCACAGACTCCGGCCACGAATATCATTCACCTCTGTCCAATAGGGTGCGCCATGATCCCCTCATCAGAAATCATGTCATCCCCAGATGAGAGGCACGAAAATAACCCTAGCGCAAACATATTCTATCTGGACCATAGACTCAAGACCAACCCACGTGCTAGGAGACCGAAATAGCTGACACAAAGACTACACCCATACCCCCAAGCAATGGTTCGGCAAGATGCAGGATGACGTCAACAAGAAAAGCACAAGCTGTTACATGACTTCGTCGACAACCCAACCCATTAATCAAGTCTAAATTAGTTAATAACTACAAATATAATTTAGCAAGTCTAAATTTACAATTTAGTCAGTACTCACCTATCTAATTTAATCATTAATTACAATCTAACTAGGCAATTCTAAATAAATCCCAAAATCACAATCTAACTAGAAATTAACATTATATAACAACATTAACCATATCAATGTAAAATGATACAATTATAACACTTATTAACAAATTAAATTACAACATGTCGTCTATCTATATTAACCGTACCAAAAATAACAAGTTGTCTATTAACATTAAAATAAACTGTTGAGAAATGATAATGCCATTAATGTGGGCTATTCTCATGTTGTTGGTTAAATGTTCAGTGGCAAGTACATAAAATTCGACAATGCAGACCATTAACATCGTTGTATGCAATTAATGTTTGGCAATGAGAATGTTGGGTAAACATTCAATTTGAAGGAGAAAACTAGACAATACTAAACTATAGAAAAGATCAACCTTAGCCATCACTCCTCAGGAAATCATGCCCAAATCTGGGTAAATCATTCACAGTAAAAAAAATGTTAACATTTATCGTAACTTTATATCCATCGAACTGAACATTCATCATCTCTAAATATCTAGCACACACTGTAAATTTATTGCAGAATGGGGTCATCGCCAGAGGTTGGGCTTCTCCTAAGAACCAAATCTATCAGCGACTAAGCCTCAGCTGAATCTATAGTAATAGGGTTAAGGATGGCTGCACCAAACAACCTAACCCAAAATATGGCTAATCTTCCAAACTTCATTGAAAAACATTGTTGGTTACAGTCCAACAATGATTTATTCCATGCCAAATTCAAAAATACCTCATCATGAATGTTTACGCTCTTGAATTGCCTCCCCACAAAGAATGGGAGATTTTTTGATAGGTTGTATGGTATCACGGTGATGCATTGCTTGAATTTTTGACTGAATGAAATCGAGGAAAACTTGCATGATTTATTACGTTCTTCTAATTACTACTAACAGCTAATCAATCCATAATTGAGAGAGAGGTAAACAAATCTTCCTGAACTAACTCAACGAAAATGTTGCTTGCATCCAAGAGTTCAAGAAGAAAGTCGAAGATAACAGAACGTAGTATCATTACAACAGCCTCTCGATTCACAATTCACAATTTATGTCTACTAACATGACTTTTGTGATTGAATTCATTATGTAGATTCCAAGGGAAAAATTACAGTTGTAGCAGTCCAACTGTTCTCTGGGATTTCTTAACACCAATAATCTATATAATCATGCTGAATTAAAAATGCAGTAAATTGTCGAAGGAAAAATTTTGTGGCCAAGCAATTCGTTTTTAAAATAAATCAATAGTTGAGTTTTAACACGATAGTTTTCGCTGGGTAAAAACCGCTATTGAAGTAAAAATATAGGAAGAGGGAAAACGCATTTCTATAGCTAAGTGGTTAAATAAATTGCAGTCTACAGAATGTGAAAACAAAAGGGTAAAATTGTCATGTTAATTCGCCCATGAATTACATTAAATTGCAGAGAAAAAACAAATCGCGGGCCAAAAGAATTATAAACTTAGAGTGATACATCCAACAGTGAAAATACATTCAATATATAAAAACACAGAGCAATATATCCAACAATGAAAACGCAGAGATAAATATCATGGTTGAGGATGTTGAAATGCAGAGAATACTAAGCACAATTTTCAGATGATAGGATTGATTAAGACGCAGAGGTGATAACACATGCATAAACCCATGCAAGGCAGAGACCAACGCAGAGATAAGAAGGGGTAAACAATTGGGAAAACACATCCTTCGATCATCATCCATGCACAGAAAAGCAGGACATTAGAATCTATAGGTTTCTCTGCACCGAAGTGATGACCGTCGATTCGACTCATGGTCGACTGCTCAGATGTGGACTGATGAACTAGGGGTGAGGATGAAAAGCACAACTCTTCACAAAAATCAACAAAACCAAAGAATAGTCACAACATGTAGGGATCAAATGCCAAGGGAATCAAGTCAATCAGCGAACTTAAGGCTATGGGAATTTAAGTTCTCGATTAAACTGCTAAGTCAAACCCCTTGTTTACACAGTTAAAAAAAAATACAGAAATGAAAGTGTAAGGTCTATAATACTCTATCATGAAGAATCAAGGTAAGCATACCATAGCCCAAGTTGTCTGCTCTGAGTCGTTGTCCTGCGCGCTCTGTGCAGCACCCGCTTGCCGACCGATGAGACTTCAACGGTACCTCCCAGCCAACGCTAGGGGTACTCTTCTTCCCCCTTAGCCCCTCGAGCCTCAAAGGGGCCATGCACACTAAACTAGAGATCAGCTAGCTGCCAGCTCGCCTCGCAAATCCGAGCTACCACTCCTCACCAAGCTGGGAATCCCAACTCCCACAAGCTAATTCAGTCAAGTCTAAATTTCCACAACGTAACGTTACACATAACAGAAGAGATCCATCATCCTCCTCCTCCCTCCTTTATATAGATTTTCTAAGTCATTTACTTTCCCAAATTCCCATTTAATTTATTGTTCAATAATTTAATTCATAAAAGTCCTCTCCATACATGTGTCACCAATCCCTTTCATTACACCATAAATTAATTTCATTAATTAATTAATTACTCCTATTTCCCTCACCCACCTAAAAGCATTCCTAGAATCGCTCCTAGGTGTCCCCATATTCCCTTACACATTTTAATGACTTACCCCCTTACTAATTCACTAGTTGAGTTCAATTTAGAAAGTTATTAAATGCAAGATACCTTACTAAGTTGGTCTTTCTTCTTTTTCCTTATGTTTCCCTTTTTGTTTATGTTTCCCGCTTTTTTCGTTTCCTAATTCTTTTAAATTTACCTCTTTCCCTTTTCATTTAAAACTCAAATTGGCATGTGCAGAAAATTACCTTTTTCCCCTTTTCCTTTTTAATTAATAAATTTTTAATTAGTATAATATAACAAAACAATTATTTCCCCTTTTTAAATTTTATCCCCCAAAAGATTTTTCTAAATTAATTGAATTGCTTACCCCCTTCTCGTCACATTATTAATGATGATTATCATTATTATTTATTTATTTTTATTTGTATTTTTATCACAAGTATCACTTAGAACTAGACTTTGTTTTCCTAGGTTGGGCGACATTTTATTAGGGAAATTGTTTTAAATCTTTCTCATCACATTATTCATTCTAAATCCATCTAGGTTCATTCATTTATTATTTAACAGCATGACGTGCCCTTCAGGATGCACTAGGTGCTCCAAGGGTGCCACTCACCTCATTTTGTTTCCCTTGTGCGACGTGCGCTTCAGGACACACTGCGTGCTCCAAGGGTGCCACTCGCCTCTTGACTGACTTGGTAGACATCAAAACCCCTGGAGTCAATACTCCGCCAGGTGATCTTGTGGGAGACTAAGGGCCTCTAAGGAATAAGGCCCCTACCTTATTGCACACCCCTTAGAATCATCGTGAGCAACTGTCGCAGACGGACCTCACGGCATCGTGGGTCTTCTCGAACTATGTAATTGTTAACCTACAATTCGAACCACGACGAGAGTGCTAGTAGGATGTGGCAGGTTTGTTGTCCACACCTCTCCCTCAATGTCTTTGGTAATCGTGTGTGACCCCTCTACTCCACATGTGAGCCTGGTCAGCAAGTTATCGTCAGCCTACATCATCAACGAATCATGTTAGAATAATATCCATAATCATATCATCTAATAAGATGCACAAATGTTATATATACAACAACTAAACCCCAATAGTCCACTCCCTGACTCGATCCGGATTCCAAGGGGTTTCATCAATACCTCTGCATCCTCGAGGTCCAAAATAATGCACACTCATGAAAACCAAGTCAATAGCACCTGTCTATGTCAATACAGCAAAATAACATGTCATCAATCCATAACGCCTCACAATCATAATCAAATGCCCAATAGTATAATAATCTAGATCACTTGCAAACAGTTGTCCTCAAAGAATAAGTTTGCTCAATGTGCGCAAGAGCGAGATGTTACACGATGTCACGAGAGGAGTTCCACGAGATTTTTCTCCAGTGAGTCTTTTTTCCCTTGCCCTCCCCCTTTTCTTCTTGTCTTATTCCCTCGAGACCTCGTGGATTGTGCTAGAAACTTCTTGAAGGTAATTTCCCATTCATTCTTAACTCCTTCGAGAACTATTCCAACTACTGTATTGACTGATAGTATGTTTCTAGGGCTGAGGGAAGTTCAGATCCATATCATTTTAATTACACAGGGTATTACCTAGCAGATTCTTTCAAAACAGTGATGGTCTCCCTCTCACTCACTCCTCTCATGACATTGTAACCTATGAAGGCCATCCCTTCAGCAGTAACTCAGCATTCTCTATTTTATTAAAAACCAAACATATATATATATATATAGAGAGAGAGAGAGAGAGAGAGAGAGAGAGAGAGAGAGAGAGAAATATTACAAAATCTATCAAGGTCCATTGTTTATCCTTGATCACCCATGGGTTGGCTTATATTTTTTCCATAATAACAATTATAATTATAGACTGGGGAAACAGGGGGTTTTACAGTGCTACATTGTTAAAAGTGATTTGAACTGTAACGCTAATTCATGAACCATTATATATGGAATATTATTGTCAAAATATATCAAGTGTTTAGATTGAATTAAATTATTCTATCAATCCCTTTTAGCAGTTAAAATTTTAAATTGTAATACAATATTGCGCTAGGAACAAGATTCTTGTATTATTATTTTTGCAATCAAAATAATTAATTAAGTGGAATAAATTGAATAAATATAATTTATTCAATTACCATTGCAGAACTCTCCTAGTTGTTAGAATTATTATTGTGTTGAGAAAGATATTTATGTGGAGTCTACTTATTTTCTTTTATTGAATTATTAAAATTAATAATATGCGAGAGTAAAATTTGTGAAAGACTACATAGTATTGAATTAATATTTTGCGCATTGGAATCAATGATTAGGAAAGGAATATTTGCATCTATAATTTATTTAGTTGTGAATTATATACTAGTTGAATTGTTATTATTGTGTTGAGGAAAGTATTAAAAATTGGAGTTAACTTGTTATACATTAATCAATCATTGGGTTAAATATAGATTGGTAATAAGTTAAATTGCACCAAGTTTGTATCAATTAGTTTCATTAATATTACAAATTAGTTATTTCCTTAATATAGTATTTGTGAAATTATAAGAAGAAAAAAATGTTAATTTAAAATATTGTATGTATTGAATCATTAATATTAATTTCACAACATGTACAAGGTTAGTGAAACTCATTGGCATTTTGCACAAGAGGTGAAATCCTTATGTTTCCTTATGCACGTTGAAAAAACCCTTTCATAATGTGGTGCAATGTTATCAATTATCATATCATAACCTTTGGTTATTATAGTGACATTTATAAATATATTGGTGTAAACACATGAAAAGTTTTAATAGTTATATCCTTGATATTGTTGATGAATTTTTCCAGATGTTGAATTGTGAATTTGTGTATCATGAAGGCCTTAAGAATCCAAGAAAATAATCTACATGGGTTACGAGCATTTCTTATGTGTACTTGAAGATACAGGTATAAGCTTCTATTAGTCGATTTTTGTAGTTAAACTTTTATTGTGAAAATATATTATGTGATTAATTATTATTAAGTGTTATATTGTTGGCTTGTTATAATTGATTAATTACACACACAAAATGACTCAATTGAGGTAACTTAGAGAGGTGTTACACATATGGTCCATTTTCCATCACAAAAATCTTCATTAATTATTGTAAACCCTTCACTCTACCATTGGAACTCAATCTCAAACTAGGGCCTTGTCCATAGATTTATGGAGTTGTAACAAAAACAAAACAAATGTCTACAAAGAATGTTTAGAAAAATCCAAATTTTTAAAATGAATACTCCATCTACTATTTACAACATCACTCCTCAACCAAAATTTTAGGAGAGGGAGGGCAGGAGATGAAGACAAAATGAAGAGTAGGAGGAAAGAGATGGAGAATAAAAAGAAGAGGATCATGGAGGGAAGAAAAATGGGAAAAGGGAGAGGAGAAGAGAAGAAAAAGAGGAAGAAGGATGAGGGGACTGAGCAATAAGAGAAAGGGGAATAGTATAAGGGGGATGAGGGAGAGGGATAAGAAGAGGATGGGGAAAGAAAAATAGGGAGAGGGAAGGAGGTGGGAATAAAAAGAGGAGGGGAAGAAAAAGATGAAGAGTTCTAGGGGGCAAAAAAGAGGAAGTGGTTAGAGGGGAATTCAAGGAGGAATAAAAAGAGTAAGAGAAAGAGTAAAAGGAGGGAGAGGGGAGGGTGGGGAAGAGGGGTGAAGGGGAAGAGTGGGGGAAGGGGGAAGAGGACAAGTCAGGGGAGGGGGATGAGGGCTAAGAGAGAGGAAAATAAAGAGGTGGAGAAGAAGAATAATAGAGACAGAAGAAAAAGAAAAAAAAAAAAACTCGTTTTTTTCTAAATATGTAAATTTAAAAAAAGGGGGGGGAGAAGGAAAACCCAAACCCAAATCCCATTTTATTTGAAATCTGCAAAATAAAAATATTACTAATAATAAAAAAAAATTAAGGGAAAATGGGAAAAAACTTACTGTGGATCCAAGAGATATGGTGATGTCCCACAAATATTTCTCTTATTGAGTGCCCATATAAATCCCTTTCAAATCCAAAAATATATACCTCAAACTTTAATGTGAAAATGAAATGAGGGAACCCTTATTTTGTAGTTTATATGATAAATGTACAACTAGATTGATGTAAAAGTTGTTTTTGCATTTTTTTATTTGAACGTTCCATCGATTTATCGTTGTACTAACATCAACTACCATGACAAGTATACAAATCATATTTTGATTAGCATTGTATTTGTAACATCCTCGGTTTTAATCTCTACGAATTATAATGTAATTGGATAAATGTAAATTATGTGAGCCGATGTGTTGGGAAGAAGAGACTGTATTGATTTAATGTGGTCGAGGGACGAAACGGAAGTGAAATTGATGATATATTTGACCTTGACCCAATAATATGCAAGAAGAGATGAAATGCAAACGTTTCATTCCATGAACTCTAATTACAGTAGGGAGAAGGTTTCTCTTTTCCATAATACAAAAACTACAAGTACAATTTCTCAATTTTTGAATGATATGAATTCCAAACAATCAAAGCTATCAAATTTTCCAATTTTCTCTTTTGAAGAAATATATGAATGCCAAAATTTCTTACAAAGACTACTAAAAATAAGAATAGCCTTCAGTTCTTTCCTTTTCAAATTAGAATAGAGATGTAATGAAGAAAAGAAAGAATGGTCTAAGAAAACTAGTGCACTCTCAACACTATTCCCAAATAAAACTCACAATGCAAGCAAAAAATAAAATGAGAAGAAAACCTTTTGTCGAATGCAAACAAAAATTGTTTCTTAATCAATCAACAATACAAAAGTAAAAAAACAATCCAAAACTCAAAATCAATCAAGAACTACTTATCAAACAAGCACCCAGGAACAAAGTCTTGAGATTATACCCTTGCGACAAGAAGTCAAGAAAAAAAACTTCCAAAGCTTGTAAAGAAGGCTTTCAATCCTTAAAAAACAATCAAATCCAAGCTTAAAAGTTGTAAACCAATCATTCACCAGTGCCAAAAGTTCATCCCAGGAAGTAACTACAAATCTAGGAAAAGAAAAGAAAAGTGACTATCACCCAACAATACCTACAGGAATTGTCGTAGGCTGCAAAGGAGTACAGTGCGACGTCGTCGCTCTGGTCTACACAAGTAGAGTGCAACAACAAGGAATCATCACAAGATGTCAGTAGGACATAGTGCGACGATCTCTGAATAAAAATAAAATTGGGAAAAATGAAAAAAATTCTCAATGAACCTTCAGGACCAGAGAGTCAAGATGGATCACCCACAGACTCAGAGAATCAATTTGATCAAAATAAGGAAGGCTAAAAGAAAATAAGAATCTAAAAACCAAAAAGAGGTTGTATCCCTAGTATGGTCGCCAATTTTGCTATCGGACAAATAGGTAAGTGTGGACACAAACTAATCTCCCTAACTTCCACATGAATTTAGAACAAAACAAGACATAATACAAACTTCACCTTAGACTTCATTGTCATATAAACTAGTTTAGAGAGAAATGAGAGATATACCTTTTAAATGACGCTTGATCCTCGCTAATGTCATCCTTGTCGCTCCATATTTGGATTTGTGGGATCGTGAACCTGTTTAAGAATCACAAGAAAACAAAGAGAGAGAGAACAAAGGTATATATATTCCAATGAATTATATGTATAAGATCAAGGAGTTATACAATAAAGGCCAAGACACCTTTATAGGGAAGAAATGTATTGTTGCATTATATTAAAATGGAAAGTGGAGAATACAACCCATGACTTGATGTTGCAAGATCCATTTCAATGGCTCTTTGCTCCAACACACACATTTTCTCCAATGCCTTTAATGAAGAAGATCCACAATCTGACTTAGAGACCTAAAGAAAAGCTATCTCAAGTATAATCTATAGCAGAACTCTGCATGCATATGAAAACCTTATCCTTTTCAACCTTAGCCTTTTCCATGAGAGATCCCTCTTTATATAGGGTGAAAGAGGGATGGATGAGGAGACTATGATGATCCCACTAAATCAAAGAAGCGAGTAAGATCCAAACTGATCGAAGGCCACCTCATCTTCTAGAATATTCCCTTATAGAAAATTCATGAATTTTGACTTTTCCCTTGCTTAAGCATCGTCGCACCCTATGCACAGGTAGCCTATGATGACGACGCAGTCCATATTTGGTGCAGACTGAGAAAATCAAGCATCTTCACACCCCAAGCATAGAGCATGGTGCGACGATATTCCTTGTCATAGTTTTTGAGGGAGGAAAAGAAAACCACTTTTCTCATGGAAAAAGTCTCTTTTAATATTTTCAGGGAACATGGAAGTGCTTTAAGCACATGTCATCAATTGATCACCGGGGTGACCAAAATAATGTGTAACAGTATTTATGTATGTATGTATGTATGTATGTATGTATGTGCATGAGATTACATGCATATGTCATAGGATTACAGTGATACACACAGTGAGTAGGGACGTCTCTCCCCTCAGGTTAGTACAAAGACCTAATGGTTATGTATATGTATGTACTCCATGGTTTCCTCGGGGATTCTTCACAGAACTCTATTATTTGAAAGGTTGGATGAGGTTGGGCATTCCAACGCCATGGAACATAAGATATATATACATGTGTGTGTGTGTGTGCATATGTATATGTATTTATATGCATGAGAGTACATGCATATGCCATAGGATTATAGTGATACACACAGTGATTAGGGATGTCTCTCCCCTCAGGTTAGTATAGAGACCTTGAATTATATGCATGCATAACAATCATAAATATTTTTATCCTTTCCTATATACTAGACACATAGCTTTATTCACAGGCATACATTCGTAAATAATTCTCACAAGACATGAAGTATTCACAAGCAAGAATGTAAAACTCTTCATGAAATTAAACATTATGTGCAATTTCTGGTGTCTCCAGAATACACAATTTGATTTGCAGACCAAATGGTTACATCTAAATATTATGTTGTTCATTTAACCATACACATAATCATGTCAATACACATAGGTGGAGGAGACACTTATCTACATAAAATTTAGATATGTTGAGTATTGTTGTAGAGAAAACCACTCTCTACTCAACTGTAGGCAAGGTTTTTTTAAACTCCACTACAACCAACCACCCCTAAGCCAGGATACGATGTGTAACGACCCCATCGTTACGACTACAAGCGAAGCAGAAGGTGCAAATTTTTTTTTTTAAATGGGATGGAAACAATTATTACAGCTAAACAACACATCTAATGGTGGGCACCACGCCTGCTGAATAGACAGCAGACAACTACGACTCCATGCATTGGCACAAGATAAACTGGGAGAAACATGCGTAAAACAACAAGGAGGAACGACTACCCGCCCGACGCAAATAAGACCACGCCTACAAGTTAAGGGACAACATCCCCCTCCCAACATAATGGCCTTGACAACGAATGACTATAACCTCAAGGTGCACGAACCAAACACATGAAGGTGTTACAACCTAAGCGCTAATAACAGCTTATAAAAATCAACAACACTCACTCGGGAAGAACAGACTCCGACCACGAACATCATTCACCTATGTCCAATAGGGTGTGCCATGATCCCCTCATCAGGAATCATGTCGTCCCCAGATGAGAGGTGTGACAATAACCTTGGTGCAAACATATTCTATCTGGACCATAGACTCAAGACCAACCCACGCGCTAGGACTCTGAAATAGCTGACACAAAGACTACACCCACACCCCCAAGCAATGGGTCGGCAAGACACAGAATGACATCAACAAGAAAAGCGCAAGATGTTACATGACTTCATCGACAACCCAACCCATTAATCAAGTCTAAATTAGTTAATAATTACAAATCTAATTTAGCAAGTCTAAATTTACAATTTAGTCAGTACTCACCTATCTAATTTAATCATTAATTACAATCTAAATGGGCAATTCTAAATAAATCCCAAAATTACAATCTAACTAGCAATTAACATTATATAACAACATTAACCATATCAATGTAGAATGCTACAATTATAACACTTATTAACAAATTAAATTACAACGTATCGTCTATCTATATTAACCATACCAAAAATAACAAGTTGTCTATTAACATTATAAGAAACTGCTGAGAAATGATAATGCCATTAATGTGGGCTATTCTCATGTTATTGGTTAAATTTTCAGTGGCAGGTACATAAAATTCGGCAATGCAGACCATTAGCATCGTTGTATGCAATTAATGTTTGGCAATGAGAATGTTGGGTAAACATTCAATTTGAAGGAGAAAACTAGACAATACTAAAATACAGAAAAGATCAACCTTAGCCATCGCTCCTCATGAAATCGCGCCCAAATATGGGTAAATCGTTAATAGTAAAACAAAATGCTAACATTTATCGTAACTTTCTATCCATCGAACTAAACATTCATCGTCTCTAAATATCTAGCACGCACTATAACTTTATTGCAGAATGGGGTCATCGCCAAAGGTTGGGCTTCTCGTAAGAACCAAATCTACCAGTGACTGAGCCTCAGTCGAATCTACAGTAATAGGGTTAAGGATGGCCACACCAAACAACCTAACCCAAAATATGGTCAATCATCCAAACTTCTTCGAAAAACACAATTGGTTACAGTCCAACAATGTTTTAGCCCACACCAAATTCAAAAATACCTCATCATGAACGTTTACGCTCTTGAATTGACTCCCCATAAGGAATGGGAAATTTTGTGATGGGTTGTATGGTATTACGGTGTTGCATTGCTCGAATGTTTGACTGAATGAAATCGCATAAAACTTGCACAATTTATTGTGTGCTTCTAATTACTACTAATAGCTCATCAATCCCTAATCTGGTGAGAGGTAAATAAATCTTCCTTAACTAACTCAACGAAAATGTTGCTTGCATCCAAGAGTTCGAGAAGAAATTTGAATATAACAGAACGCAGTATCATTACAATAACCTCATGATTCACAATTCACAATTTATGTCTACTAACATGACTTTTGTGATTGAATTCGTTGTGTCGATTCCAAGGGAAAAAGTACAATCGTAGCGGTCCAACTGTTCTCTGGGCTTTCTTAACACCAATAATCTGTATAATCACGCTGAATTAAGAACGAAGTAAATTGTTGAAGGAAAAATTGTGTGGCCAAGCAATTCGTTTTTGAAATAAATCAATAGTTGAGTTTTAACACGAAAGTTTTCGCTGGGTAAAAATCGATATTGAATTAAAAATATAAGCAGAGGGAAAACGCATCTCTATAGTTGAGTGGTTAAATAAATTGTAGTCTACAAAATGTGAAAACAAAAGGGTAAAATCATCGTGTTAATTCGCCCATGAATTACATTAAATTGCAAAGAAAAATTAAATCACAGGCCAAAAGAATTATAAACTCGGAGCGATATATCCAGCAGTGAAAACACATTCAATATATAAAAACACATAGCAATATATCCATCAATGAAAATGCAGAGATAAAAATCATGGTTGAGGGTGTTGAAATGCAGAGAATACTAAGAATATTTTTTAGATGTCAGGATCGATTAAGACGTAGAGGTGATAACACATGCAGAAACCCATGCAAGGTAGAGATCAACGTAGAGATAATAAGGGGTAAATAGCTAGGCAAACACATCCTTTGATCATCTTCCACGCATAGAAAAGAAGGGCATTAGAAGCTATAGTTCATTGTGCACTAAAGTGACGACCGTCGATTCAGCTCCTGGCCGACTGCTCAGGCATGGACTGACGAACTAGGGGTGAGGACGAAAAGCACAACTCTTCACAACAATCAACAAAACCAAAGTACAGTCACAACATGCATGGATCAAATGCCAAGGGAATCAAGTAAAGCAGCAAACTTAAGGCTATGGGAATTTAAGTTCTCGATTAAACTGTTAAGTCAAACCCCTTGTTTACACAGTTAAAAAAATACATAAACGAAAGCGTAAGGTCTATAATACTCTATCATGAATAATCAAGGTAAGAGTATCATAGCCCAAGTCGTCCGCTCTGATTCATTGTCCCAGGCGCTCCGTGCAGCTCCCGCTTGTCGACTGATGAGACTTCGACAGTATCTCCCATCCAACGCTAGGGGTACTCTTCTTCCCCCTTAGCCCCCTGAGCCGCAAAGGGGCCACACACACTGAACTAGAGATCAACTAGCTCCCAGCTTACCTTGCAAGGCCGAGCTACCACTCCTCACTGAGTTGGGAATCCCAACTCCCACAAGCTAAGCCAATCAAGTCTAAATTTCTGCAGTGTAACGTTACGCATAACAGAAGAGATCCATCATCCTCCTCCTCCCTCCTTTATATAGAGTTTATAAGTCATTTAATTTCCCAAATTCCCATTTAATTTATTGTTCAATAATTTAATTCATAAAAATCCTCCACGTATATGTGTCACCCATCCCTTTCATTTTACCATAAATTAATTTCATTAATTAATTAATTACTCCTATTTCCCTCACCCACCTAAAAGTATTCCTAGAATCGCTCCTAGGTGTCCCCATATTCCCTTACACATTTTAATGACTTACCCCCTTACTAATTCACTAGTTGAGTTCAATTTAGAAAGTTCTTAAATGCAAGATACCTTACTAAGTTGGTCTTTCTTCTTTTTCCTTATGTTTCCCTTTCTCTTTATGTTTCCTACTTTTTCCTAGTTCCCTAATTCTTTTAAATTTCCTTCTTTCCCTTTTCATTTAAAACTCAAATTGGCATGTGCGGAAAATTACCTTTTTCCCCTTTTCCTTTTTAATTAATAAATTTTTAATTAGCATAATATAACAAAACAATTATTTCCCCTTTTTAAATTTTATCCCCCAAAATATTTTTATAAATTAATTGAATTGCTTACCCCCTTCTCGTCACATGACTAATGATGATTATCATTATTATTTATTTTTTTTTATTTTTTTTATATAAAATGATGATTAAATATTATTTATTAATATTTTTATTTTTATCACAAGTATCACTTAGAACTAGACTTTATTTTCCTAGGTTGGGTGACATTTTATTAGGGAAATTGTTTTAAATATTTCTCATCACATTATTCATTCTAAGGCCATGTAGGTTCATTCCTTTATTATTTAACAACGTGGCGTGCCCTTCAAGATGCACTAGGTGCTCCAAGGGTGCCACTCACCTCATTTTGTTTCCCTTGCGCGACGTGCCCTTCAGGACGCACTACGTGCTCCAAGGGTGCCACTCACCTCTTGACTGACTTCGTAGACATCAAAACCCCTGGAGTCAATACTCTGCTAGGTGATCTTGTAGGAGACTAAGGGCCTCTAAGGAATAAGGCCCCTGCCTTATTGTGAGCCCCTTAGAATCATCGTGAGTGACTGTCGCAGTCGGCCCTCATGGCATCATGGGTCTTCTCGAACTAGGTAATCGTTAACCTACAATTCAAGCCACTGCAGGAGTGCTAGTAGGTTGTGGCAGGGATTTTTTCCACACCTCTCCCTCAATGTCTCTAGTAGTCGTGTGTGACCCCTCTACTCCACATGTGAGTCTGTTTGGCAAGCTATCGTCATCTTGCATCATCAATGAATCATGTCAAAATAATATCCATAATTATATCATCTAATAAGATGCAAAAATGTCATATATACAACAATAAAACCCCAACATTCCACTCCCCAACTCAATCCGGAGTCCAAGGGGTTTCATCGATGCCTCTACATCCTCAAGGTCTAAAATCCTGCACACTCAAGAAAACTAAGTCAATATCACCTGTCTATGTCAATACAGCAAAATATCATGTCATCAATCCATAACGCCCCACAATCATAATCAAATGCCCAATAGTATAATAATCTGGATCACTTGCAAGCAAGTGTCCTCAAAGAATAAGTTCGCTCATTGCACGCAAGAGCGGGATGTTACATACACCCCCTCTTGGTCTAAACTTTGTCCCAAATTTTCCCAGTATATAAGTGTCAAAATAATGGGTATCATAGTACCATAAGTCTATCTATCAAACAAAAATGGAAATTGTTGGTGCATATCATATGCATCCTCTGAGGCCCCTAAGTGTGGACTATAGTTGTCCCACTATACCTTGACCTCATCTATTGTTCGACGTCGTAGCTATTGAATGTGATGATCCAAGATGAGGATCAGATCAGCCGTGAGTGCACCCTCATTCAACACCCGCAAGGTGCTCAAGTCAAACATGTGTAGGATAACTAATTATAATGTCTCAAATAGAGACGTGAAAGACATTGTGCATACGCCTCAAGAATCAGGCAAGGCTAGTCATTAGGCCACGGGCCTCTCTTTTCCACAATCTCGTAGGATCCCACAAACCTAGGAGATAGTTTAGCCCCTTTTCCAAACTTGATCAAACTCTTATGCGGTTTCAGCCACAAAAATACTCGATTTCCACATCGTAACTATGGTCGACACGACATGATTCGACATAACTCTTATGTCGATCCTGTGCTTCCTTGATCCTTTGTCTTATATTTTTCATTTAATCTTCCATTTCTTAGATCGCTTCCGGTCCCACCAGGACCTTATCCTCAAGACGATCCCAACTCAAAATCATCTGACACAGTTGCCCATAAAGAAACTCAAAAGGTTCCATCTTAATGGTGCTTTGGTAACTGTTGTTATAAGTGAATTCAACCAGTGGAAAGAATTCTTCCCAATGCTTCTGTTGGTCCATCACATACATGCGCAACATGTCTTCCAATGTTTGGTTCATTTGTTTAGTCTACCCATCAGTCTCCGAGTGATACACAGTACTACAGTTAAGTTTGTTTCCCAAGGCCTCTTGGAAACTAGTCCAAAATCGTCCAGTAAACACCAATCCTCTTAGGTACACCATGAAACCTCACAATATCACTGATGAAAAATATAGCTATGTCAAGTGCCCGATACGTCATACGCACAGGAATAAATGAGCACTCTTCGTCAGAGTGTCGAATACCACAAAAATCAAGTCGTGTCTCCTCGCCGTCAATGGAAATCCAACAATGGAATCCATTAAAATAACCTCCCATTTTGATTCTGAAATAGTGTGTGGTTGTAGTAACCCTGCTGGATGTCTATGTTCATCTTTTACCTACTAACATTCTAGACATTTGGACACATAGCTGATTATGTCTGCCTTCATTCTCTTCCATAATAATAAGGGTTTAAGGTCCACCCTCATCTTCGTGACTCCTGGGTGGGCCATGTACACTTCTCTGTGAACCTCGTTTAGGATCAAACTCCTCAACCCGTCATTCGGTGGTACGTAAATATGATTTTTAAACCTCAATAATCCATCGTCGTCAAATGTAAATCCTTCAAATCTTGGTACCATCATTGTGTTTTGTCCAATAAAATCCTCGACCTCTTTGTACCAGTCATCATCATGTGGTAAAGTTAGAATCTTTTCACGTAGATTCGTCTGAAGAGGAAACACCGAAAATATGCGTGGTCTCTGACTCAATGCATCTACCACTGAGTTCACCATTCCTTTTATGTAAGTATTCTCCAAGTCGTACTCGCTAAGAAATTTCAACCAACGTCGTTGTCGCACATTCAGGTCACTTTGCGTAAAGATGTGTTGTAGTCCATAGTGCTCCATCTTTAGTTCAAATTTTCTCCCAACAAGGTAGTGTCTCCAAACCTTCAAGGCATAAACAAAGGCTAACAACTCTAAATCATGCGTCGCATAGTTCTCCTCGTGCCTTCTTAGTTTCCTTGAGATGTAAGTGATCACTCGATCGTCTTGCATCAAGACTCCACCTAAGCCTTCCTTCGAGGCATAAGTGCATACCAAGAAGTCTGCGTCCATGTCTGGGAACTTTAGTATCGGTGTCATTGTCAACAAGTCCTTGAGCCTCCGAAATGCTTCCGTGCATTTCTCGGTCCAAACAAACTTCTTATTCTTCTTCTACAATTCCGTGATTGGATTTGCTATCTTTGAAAATCCCTCGATGAATCGTCGATATTATCCTGCTAAACCCATGAAGCTACGCACTTCCAAGACATTCGTTAGCATAGTCTATTCCATAATAGCCTCAACCTTTGTTTGATCCATGTTGATGCCTTCGTCGGAGATGACATGCCCTAAGTAGTGAATCTTCGATTGATAAAATGATCAATTGGACAACTTCCCATATAATTTTTCTCTCAAAGGCAATGTAGTGCCAAGCACAAGTGCTCGTCATGCTCCTCTGTCATCCGAGAGTAAATCAAAATATCGTCAATGAATACTTGGAAGAACTTGTCCAAGTACTCGCAGAACACCTCGTTCATCAAACTCATAAATACCCCTAGGGCGTTTATCAGTCAGTAAAACAGTAAACTTGTAATGAGAAAACCTCATCTTAAAGGCGGTCTTAGGGACGTCATCCTCCTTGATCCATAACTAGTGATACCTTTATCGCAAATCGATCTTTGATATTATTGTAGCACCCTTCATCTGATCAAATAGATCATCCATCCTCGGAAATGGATACTGATTCTTGATAATTGCCTTTTTCAACTGATGGTAGTCAATGCACAGTATCCATGACCCATCCTTCTTTCGTATGAAAATAACAGGCACACCCCATGGTGACACACTTGGACGTATTAGTCCCAGGTCCAACAATTCCTTCAGTTGCATTCTCAACTCCTGTAAATCCGGGGTCGACATCCAATAAGGCATTCTAGCTATTGGTTCAGTCCCCGGTTTTAGGTCTATGGTAAACTCCAATTCCCTCTCTGGCGACATCTTAGGTAACTCCTCTGGGAAGATGTCTGCAAACTGTCTCACCACAAGAAGGTGTTCCAGACCTTTCACTACTCCCTTCTCGTTTAACACAAGGATCACATAAATATTACATCCCTTGCGCATGCTCTTCCATAGCTGCAAGGAAGAGATGAAACTCGGGAAAACTCCCTACAATCACACATCTATGTCCATCATCATTGACCAAGCTCAATCATTTTGTATCACAGTTGAGTATCGCCTCATGCGATTCCAACCATCCCATACCAATCACGACGTCATAAGATCCTAAGATCATGATGTACAGGTTGGCCCTGGAGACAAACTCTCCCAGGTTAAGGGTACAGCTTGTAACCTTTCCTCCAACCTTTTGTTTGGATCCCGAAGCCATCTCTACAAATCTAAACTCATCTTGTTCGACTACCTTTACCTTAATCCTTTTTAGCATTGCACCAGAAATGAAACTCTCGGTAGCACTAGGATCTATCAAAATACTAAGGTTTTGGTCTACGACTGTACCTGACATCTCGAGCACAGTCGTCTAGTGCTCTTCCTGGCAATTATTCATCATTGAATGAATCTGATGGGCCTTGCCCAAATCTCCCACAGTAGTGGGTCTGGCTGATATAGAAGCTCTAGTCCTCTCCACTGGATAGTCACGCTGGTAGTGTGGCTCCCCACATGTCCAACACCCCTTCTTCGACCTAGTACTCCCAGTACCCGAAGTAGAAGTTGACATCCCACCAGCCTAGAATCCTGGTCTATTCTGTTGAACAGGCCTAAACTGTTACTACTGTTATCGATGTTGTTGTTGATGCGGAGGTCCTCGGTAAGGAGTCCACTACTAAGGTGTTGGTCACCGAGGTGTAGTGAAAGTGGATCCCCTCTTGAAGCCAAAATATCTTGGTGTATGTCTGGCTGGTGTCCAATTTTGCTGAGCACCAGATGACACATGCCCTGCTGGTCTCGCTGGAGTCCTGCTCTGACCCCCACTGATAAGCTCCTCCTCTACTATGAGGGTCTTTTGGATGGCATCATGAAAGGTATGAGTTATCATAATCCTAACCTTTGAATGAATGTTTCCATTAAGGCCGAACACAAACCTATTGACCTTAAGGTTGTTAGTATTAAGATGTGGATCATACCAAAGAAAATCCATAAAACGGACCTCGTACTCGGGCACCGTACGGTCGCCCTGTCGTAAGGCATTTGAACTCGTTGATTTGACGCTCAACGAATTCCTCAAAAGATACCTCTCGTGGAATCGTTCCTCAAACAGTTCCCATGACATGTCTTCGACGGCCATGTATTAAACTGGCAGGAGTGTCTTCCACCATAGAAGAGCCCTCCCCTTCATTTGAAAGACTGCCCTGTAGATATTCATGTTGGAGTTATAGTTGCGAAGTGAAATCAACTTGAATTATTCTACAACCATGCCTCGGTGGCTGCACTGTCTGGGGCACCAAAGAACTCAGGAAATTTGACCTTCTCGAGTTCATAGTGAAAACTAACAGTACTGATTGGGCGCGTTGTGGACCCTCAGGGGTATGAGAACCCCACCCTCATCTCCGTACAGAAGGTGATTCAAGGCCTCTAACCATCTCTGGAAGGACCCTGGTCAGACGATCATCATCCCTTACAACAATCGAATCCATCCCAAGGGATTTTTCCTCCCACATGGGGTTAGACTCCAAGGGTGCGGGCACTTCTGGAGGCGTCGCACCTCCTTCCATGGCACCACGCCGTAACCTATGTGGCATCCTCTAATTGAAATCACTGCCTAGATACGTTAAGGTTTTAATTAGCGCTAGGTTAAAACTCAAAGGTTTACTATAGGGGAAAGCCTGACAATCCAAAGTTGCAGGGTTGAACCTGCTCTGATATCATATGTAATGACCCCATCGTTACGACTACAAGTGAAGCAGAAGGTGCATTTTTTTTTCTTTAAATGAGACAGCAACAACAATTACACCTAAACAACACATCTGATGGCAAGCACCACGCCCGCTGAACAAACAGTAGACAACTATGACTCCACTCACTGGCACAAGAGAAACTAGGCGAAACATGCGTAAAACAACAAGGAGGAGCGACTACCCTCCCGACGCAAACAAGACCACGCCTACAAGCTAAGGGACAACATCCCCCTCCCGACACAATGACCTCGATGACCAATGACCAGAATCTCAAGGCGTGCGAACCAAACGCATGAAGGCGTTAAAACCTAAGCGCTAACAACATCTTACAATGATCAACAAAACTCACACGGGAAGCACAGACTCCGGCCATAAATATAATTCACCTCTGTCCAATAGGGCACGCCATGATCCCCTCATCAGGAATCATGTCATCCCCAGATGAGAGGCGCGACAATAACCCTGGTGCAAACATATTATATCTGGACCATAGACTCAAGACCAACCCACGCGCTAGGAGACCGAAATAGCTGACACAAATACTAAACCCACACCCCCAAGAAATGGGTCGGCAAGATGCAGGATGACGTCAACAAGAAAAGCACAAGATGTTACATGACTTCGTCGACAACCCAACCCATTAATCAAGTCTAAATTAGTTAATAATTACAAATCTAATTTAGCAAGTCTAAATTTACAATTTAGTCAGTATTCACCTATCTAATTTAATCATTAATTACAATCTAAATGGGAAATTCTAAATAAATCCCAAAATTACAATCTAACTAGAAATTAACATTATATAACAACATTAACCATATCAATGTAGAATGCTACAATTATAACACTTATTAACAAATTAAATTACAACATGTCATCTATCTATATTAACCGTACCAAAAATAAAAAGTTATCTATTAACATTAAAAGAAACTGCTGAGAAATGATAATTCCATTAATGTGGGCTATTCTCATGTTGTTGGGTAAATGTTCAATGGTAGGTACATCAAATTTGGCAAAGCAAACCATTAACATCGTTGTATGCAATTAATGTTTGGAAGTGAGAATGTTGGGTAAACATTCAATTTGAAGGAGAAAACTAGACAATACTAAACTATAAAAAAGATCAACCTTAGCCATCACTCCTCAGGAAATAGTGCCCAAATATGGGTAAATCATTAACAGTAAAAACAAATGTTAACATTTATCGTATATCCATCGAAATGAACATTCATCCTCTCTAAATATCTAGCACGCACTGTAACTTTATTGCAGAATGGGGTCATCGCCAGAGGCTAGGCTTCTCCTAAGAACGAAATCTACCAGCGACTGAACCTCACCTGAATCTACAGTAATAGGGTTAAGGATGGCCACACCAAACAACCTAGCCCAAAATATCGTCAATGGTCCAAACTTCATTGAAAAACACAGTTGGTTACAGTCCAACAGCGTTTTAGCCCATGCCAAATTCAAAAATACCTCATCATGAACGTGTACACTCTTGAATTTCCTCCCCACAAGGAATGGGCGATTTTGTGATAGGTTGTATGGTATTTCAGTGTTGCATTGCTTGAATGTTTGACTGAATGAAATCGTAGAAAACTTGCACGATTTATTATGTGCTTCTAATTACTACTAACATCTAATCAATCCCTAATCGGGTGAGAGGTAAATAAATGTTCCTTAACTAACTCAAGGAAAACCTTTCTTTCATCCAAGAGTTCAAGAAGAAAGTCGAAGATAACAGAACGGAGTATCATTACAACGGCTTCCCAATTCACAATTCACAATTTATGTCTACTAACATTACTTTTGTGATTGAATTCGTTATGTAGATTCCAAGGGAAAAATTACAGTCGTAGCAATCCAACTTTTCTCTGGGATTTCTTAACACCAATAATCTGTATAATCATGCTAAATTAAAAATGCAGTAAATTGCTGAAGGAAAAATTTTGTAGCCAAGCAATTCGTTTTTAAAATAAATCAATAGTTGAGTTTTAACACAACAGTTTTCGCTGGGTAAAAATCGTTATTGAAGTAAAAATATAAGCAAAGGCAAAGCGAATTTCTATAGCTAAGTGCTTAAATAAATTGCAGTCTACAGAATGTGAAAACAAAAGGATAAAATCGTCGTGTTAATTTGCCCACGAATTACATTAAATTGCAGAGAAAAATTAAATCGCGGGCCAAAAGAATTATAAACTCAGAGAGATATATCCAGCAGTGAAAACACATTCAATATATAAAAATGCATATCAATATATCCAGTAATGAAAATGCAGAGATAAAATTTGTGGTTAAGGGTGTTGAAATGCAGAGAATACTAAGCACAGTTTTCATATGTCAGGATCAATTAAGATGCAGGGGTGATAACACATGCAGAAACCCATGCAAGGTGGAGATCAACGCAGAGATAAGAAGGGGGAAACAACTGGGTAAACACATACTTTGATCATCATCCACACATAGAAAATCAGGGCATTAGAATCTATAGGATGCTCTGCACCGAAGTGACGACCGTCGATTCGGCTCCTATCCGACTGCTCAAGTGTGGACTGACAAACTAGGGGTGAGGATGAAAATCACAACTCTTCAAAACAATCAACAAAACCAAAGGACAGTGACAACATGCAGGGATCAAATGCCAAGGGAATTAAGTCAATAAGAGAACTTAATGCTATGGGAATTTAAGTTCTCGATTAAACTACTAAGTCAAACTCCTTGTTTACACAGTTAAAACAAAATACATAAATGAAAGGGTAAGGTCTATAATACTATATCATGCAGAATCAAGGTAAGTGTACTGTATCCCAAGTCATCCTCTCTGAGTCGTTGTCCCACGAGCTTCGTGCAGCTCCCACTTGTCAACCGATGAGACTTCACCGGTACCTCCCAGCCAACGCTAGGGGTACTCTTCTTCCCCCTTAGCCCCCCGAGCTCCAAAGGGGCCACTCATACTAAACCAGATATCAGCTTGCTCCCATCTCGCCATGCAAGGCCGAGATACCACTCCTCACTGAGCTTGGAATCCAAACTCCCACAAGATAAGTCAGTCAAGTCTAAATTTCTGCAACGTAACGTTACACATAACAGAAGAGATTCATCATCCTCCTCCTCCCTCCTTTATATAGAGTTTCTAAGTCATTTATTTTCCCAAATTCCCATTTAATTTATTGTTCAATAATTTAATTCATAAAAATCCTCCTCGTACATGTGTCACCCATCCCCTTCATTGCACCATTAATTAATTAATTACTCCTATTTCCCTCACCCACCTAAAAGCATTCCTAGAATCGCTCCTAGGTGTCCCCATATTCCCTTACACATTTTAATGACTTACCCCCTTACTAATTCACTAGTTGAGTTCAATTTAGAAAGTTCTTAAATGCAAGCTACCTTATTAAGTTGGCCTTTCTTCTTTTTCCTTATGTTTCCCTTTCTCTTTATGTTTCCCACTTTTTCCTAGTTTCCTAACTCTTTTAAATTTCCCTATTTCCCTTTTCATTTAAAACTCAAATTGGCATGTGTAGAAAATTACCTTTTTCCCCTTTTCCTTTTTAATTAATAAATTTTTAATTAGCATAATATAACAAAACAATTATTTCCCTTTTTAAAATTTTATCCCCCAAAAGATTTTTATAAATTAATTGAATTGCTTACCCCCTTCTCGTCACATGATTAATGATGATTATCATTATTATTTATTTTTATTTATTTTTATTTTTATATAAATATATATTTTTCTTTTTATCACAAGTATCACTTAGATCTAGACTTTATTTTCCTATGTTGGGCAACATTTTATTAGGGAAATTGTTTTAAATCTTTCTCATCACATTATTCGTTCTAAGGCCATCTAGGTTCATTCATTTATTATTTAACAATGTGACGTTCCCTTCAGGACGCACTAGGTTCTCCAAGGGTGCCACTCACCTCATTATGTTTCCCGTGTGCGATGTGCCCTTAAGGATGCACTACGTGCTCCAAGGGTGCGACTCACCTCTTGACTGACTTTGTAGACGTCAAAACCCCTGGAGTCAATAATCCGCTAGGTGATCTTGTGGGAGACTAAGGGCCTCTAAGGAATAAGGCCCTTGCCTTATTGTGCGCCCCTTAGAATCATCGTGAGAGACTGTCGCAGTCGGCCCTCACGACATCGTGGGTCTTCTCGAACTAGGTAATCGTTAACATACAATTCGAGCCATGGAGGGAGTGCTAGTAGGCTGTGGTAGGGTTGTTGTCCACACCTCTCCCTCAACGTAATTTATTCAGGTGTGAATTATATACTAGTTGAATTATTATTATTGTGTTGAGGAAAGTATTAAAAGTTGGAGTTAACTTGTTATACATTAATCAATCATTGGGTTAAATATAGATTGGTAATAAGTTAAATTGCACCAAGTTTGTATCAATTAGTTTCATTAATATTACAAATTAGTTATTTCCTTAATGTAGTATTTGTGAAATTAGAAGAAAAAAAATGTTAATTTAAAATATTGTATGTATTGAATCATTAATATTAATTGTGCAACGTGTAGAAGGTTAGTGAAAATCATTGGCATTTTGCACAAGAGGTCAAATCCTTATGTTTCCTTATGCACGTTGACAAAACCCTTTCATAATGTGGTGCAATGTTATCAATTATCATATCATAGCCTTTGGTTATTATAGTGACATTTATAAATATATTGGTGTAAACACATGAAAAGTTTTAATAGTTAAATCCTTAATATTGTTGATGAATTTCTCCAGATGTTGAATTGTGAATTTGTGTATCATGAAGGCCTTAATAATCCAAGAAAATAATCTACATGGGTTATGAGCATTGCTTATGTGTACTTGAAGATACAGGTATAAGCCTCTATTAGTCGATTTTTGTAGTTAAACTTCTATTGTGAAAATATATTATGTGATTAATTATTATTAAGTGTTACATTGTTGGCTTGTTATAATTGATTAATTACACACACAAAATGACTCAATTGAGGTAACTTAGAGAGGTGTTACACATATGGTCCATTTTCCATCACAAAAACCTCCATTAATTATTGTAAACCCTTCACTCTACCATTGGAACTCAATCTCAAACTAGGGCTTTGTCCACAGATTTATGGAGTTGTAACAAAAACAAAATAAATGTCTACAAAGAATATTTAGAAAAATCCAAACTTTAAAAATGAATACTCCATCTACTATATACAACATCACTCCTCAACCAAAATTTTAGGAGAGGGAGGGCAGGAGATGGAGACAAAATGAAGAGTAGGAGGAAAGAGAGGGAGAATAAAAAGAAGAGGATCATGGAGGGAAGAAAAATGGGAAAAGGGAGAGGAGAAGAGAAGAAAAAGAGGAAGAAGGATGAGGGGACTGAGCGATAAGAGAAAGGGGAATAGTAGAAGGGGAATGAGGGAGAGAGATAAGAAAAGGATGGGGGAAGAAAAATAGGGAGAGGGAGAGGAGGTGGGAAGAAAAAGATGAAGAGTTCTAGGGGGGGAGAGGAAGTGGTTAGAGGGGAATTCAAGGAGGAATAAAAAGAGAAAGAGGAAGAGTAAAAGGAGGGAGAGGGGAGGGTGGGGTAGAGGGGTGAAGGGGAAGAGTGGGGGAAGGCAGAAGAGGATGAGTTAGGGGAGGGGGATGAGGGATAAGAGAGAGGAAAAGAAAGAGGTGTTGAAGAAGAATAATAGAGACATAAGAAAAGAAAAAAACTTGTTTTGTTATAAATATGTAAATTTAAAAAAGGGGGTGGGGGTGAGAAGGAAAACCAAAACCCAAATCCCATTTTATTTGAAATCTGCAAAAAAAAAATATTACTAATAATAATAATAATAATTAAGGGAAAATAGGAAAAAACTTATTGTGAATCCAAGAGATATGGTGATGCCCCACAAATATTATTTGCTTTCTCTTATTGAGTGCCCACATAAATCCCTTTCAAATCCAAAAATATATACCCCAAACTTTAATGTGAAAATGAAATGAGGGAACCCTTATTTTGTAGTTTATATGATAAATGTACAACTAGATTGATGTAAAAGTTGTTTTTGAATTGTTTTTATTTGAACATGTTATCGCACAGTTTGTAGCTGGGAAAAAGGCTATAAGATTGAAGGCCAAACTGGCGTAACAAGAACCTATCCCACCCAATGTCACCACGATGGGGAGGTTATTTCTCTTTAGGAAGGTTAGGCCCAGGGGAGACATCCCCGGTGACCTGTGGTTTTGAAGAGGCAAAGGGCTAATAGAACAAGATAAGGCTTTCCCCCTTCACAAGTCACCGCCCAAACAGAAAGTCTCGGCTAAACAGCCAATAATAAGTAAATCCCCAATGAAGAACACATGCCTGGAACAAGACAACAACAAACAGATATATGCAAGTTATATTTCAATGGGTTAGTACTTCATAACACTATCTTATAAATATATATATATATGCAATTAGCAATAAATGTTGACGAAGTCAATGTTTATCAATAGAAAATGAAAAATATAACACTTCACCAATAAATATTGGAACGATGTGGCATTCAATGTAACAAATCAAAACTTCATTTAACAAATGTTTTAAACCACCACTCAATTTCTCATAAAGTAAAACGTTGCTGCAATAAAGATGAAATATCCAATGATGACATCAACAACTTAGGGTTAGTAGGTTAGGGTTTGGAATTCAAATAATTTTGAGAGTTTGTTTGATCAATTTCACTTCAACATTAGAGGACTTTCAGATCAGTGCCTTAGGGCTTAGTGGAGTCATAAGTGAAGGATGCAAGAGTTGAAGGAGGCAAGATTTTAAGGACTAGAGGGAAGAGTTTTGAGGTGTTGCTAAGGCAAGGCCTCAAAATCAAAACCCTAGAGAAGAGAGGCTCACTCTGGTGTTGCTAAAGCAAGGCCTCATGCTCTCTCCTCCTTCTCGAAAAAACGGTTAGCTCAGATGAAGCACAAAGTCAAGACAAGAAATCTTAATGAGGGAGAGTGTTGCTACAGCAAGGCTCTTTCATCAAACCCTAAAAGAAAAATGGCCCTAAGTGTAGATAACCTAGGCATGGGATGTCTTTCTTCCTCTTGAAGTCTAAAAGGTACGGCTAGCAAAGGAGAGGAAGAAAAAGGAGTGTAGCTACGGCTAGGCTCTCTTCTTCTTCTTCAATGACTGAAAGTTTCTCTATCAGGGGACATGAGACAAGGACCTACTTGTGTGCTTGTCACCTAGGGTTTTGATTCAGAAAATTATAAATACATGCAAGAAAATAAGACTACAACCATTCGTTTAAGAAGTTTTGCAAAAAAATACTTACAATTCATCAAGAAATAACCATGCAAACCCTAGTTGTAACACCTTCCTTCCAGAGAAACACCATAAATGCCAAAAATCACTTCCTTCAACAAGTGCACATCACTTAATCTAGCCAAATACCCAAAAGAGGGCACAAATTTCAGTTCTCCTTATGGAGTGAATGAATTGTGATGAAAAAATGAGGATCAAAATCCTCAATATATATTGTATCAATGACCTAATTTACATTTTAGGTCATAAAAAGGCCGACAGGGCCATAATATCAAAATTATATTGTTTTTACATTAAATTGGCAAATTAAAACCCTAATTGAGCTATAAAGAGATAAGACACCCCTCTAAGGGAGGCGTTAGCCCCTTCTAGGGAAAATGGGGCATCCTGGAGCAAAACGTTAGCCCTCCTTGGGCTTCTCCAACCTGCCACACGTGTCAATACTGCCCAGTCTGCCTCCCAAAATGTCCATACTATTGGATGACATCATGGCTATGATGGGTGATGTCCTAGGCCTTCCAAGGCCAACATTCCACTAAAAAAGGGAAAATCCCCCTAGTTCAAGCTTCGTCGGGGTGCCTCTGGTGGAACGTACTCTTCTTCTTCGATGCAAGACATTGATCCATCTCTGTCTCGTCGCTGCCCCATGGTGGGGTCTTAGCATCCATCTAATGGGCTCTTCAGCCCCATGGAGGTATGAACTGATCATATCCCCATGTGTGCTGGTCCAAATGGTACATGTCCATCGGGTATGGTCCTGCACATCAAAGGCTACGCCCTCCATGGGCTCCTCAGTCACAGGCATCATAGCAATGTCAATCACATTTCATCATTAATATTATTAAACACATGCATAAAATCCCTAATACATCATTCAATAGCTCAAAGACATTACACAAGCCTACAATACAAGTCTGAGGAAAAGGACAAGGCATCCTATTGGGCTAGTGTCCACAGGAAAAAGAAAGTTTCCAGAAATACCTCATCCAAGCCATGTAAGTGAGGTGATGTGGTCAGGGGATGTCCAAGCATGTGGGTGCAGTGAGGGCCAAGGATGCATAATTGTTACCTATGGGTGCCTTTGTAGAAGGCAATCTGTACCTGTCATGGATGCATTCTTTCCCATCCCATTCTTACCTTTATTCTTTTTCATTCTTTTATTCTTTTTATCTTTTTTTTTTGTTCAAGAGCTAATCGGGGGACACTACCTTAGCATGGTGACAAGAGCTGACATCATTACCCACAAGTACTTTCGTAGAAATGGGAAGGTTGGCTTGTGATGAGACCCCCTTTCCCTTGGCCATGCAACCAAGAGTCACTACCCTGGCGTGGTAACCAGCTGGTGACAATGTCATACTGCTAGGTTCAGGATGGCTCGTAATGAGACCCCCTATCCTCTGACTAGGTCTTTGTTTCATTATTTTTTCGAGTCCCTCTTGTTTCTTGTTGAGAAGCCTTTTATTGATTTCTTAGGGATCCCTGGGTGAAGCATATCAAGGTTCATTTTTAGGCTTTTATCTTTTACCAGCTTGCTTTTACCTTCTGGGCCTTTAGCCCCTTCTTCCCACGAGGTAAGGTGCAGTCCTAAAAATAGGTCAACCCAATGCCCGTACAAGGGGAATGGGATAAGTGAGGGGGAGATAAAATGGAAAAGTGGTTTTATGATGGGAGCGGACGATGGATTTTCAGAAATCGCCCCGGTGGCAAACCAAAAACCTACAGACACAGGCTTTCTAGGGCACCCTGTCAATCCCCCCAAACATGGTCAAGTGGGAATATGTAAGATCCAAGAATTCGTTAGAGATAAAAGGAATCAAATGCATATATTCAAAGGTTTCAATGATCAAAAGTGACACATACCATGATACCTGGACCAATTACCTCATGGAGAAAAAACTTCTTCTGATATAGGACCAAGCCGATGGTGATGGATGTTGTTGTTGTTGTCAATACAAAATATGATGGGAGAAAAAGATGGTCCCTCCAGGGCTATTCTCAGGTCAACCTTGCTCTCGGTACTCCATGTCTAGGACTTGTGGGCCTTGAGACATGATCTCCTAGTTATTCCTAAAAAGTGGGGATAACATCTAGCTCCAACTCAGGGACATGTGCTCACCGTAGAGCGCATGAGAAGCTCAACATCTCTGGCATAACTTGTAGACCTACTCAATCTCGATAGGGGTATCAGTAACAAAATTGGGGTGGTAATGCCACCCCAGCATGCATATAGATGTATATATACTAAAGTAAAACAATCAATATACGAATGTAAAGCAAAGTACCTACCTTTACTTACATGTTGGTTGGATGTTCGATGTAGTCAAATGACCAGTGTAGCCAATCCAACAATGTCCCATGATACCTGCCTTTGTGCTTCATCATAAACCAAAATAGTGATAAATCAAGCACAAAAATGTCATGAATTATAATATATATCATATCATCGGAAATCTCAAAGTCTAACTCATGGAGGTGGGTGGGAGGGAAAAAATCCTTCCAAGTCCATCTCTGAGGAAAGTACTCAATCCACTTCAAGAAGGGGTCAAGAAAATTCCAAGGTTAAGAACACTGACTCAAAAGGTCGGCACACTAGCTATCTAAGACGTTCTCATACTGTGAATTTTGGGAAGGGATTGACAAGGATGTATTAGAAAACTGGAAAATTCTCAAGGGATAGTTGAAAAACTGAGAAGATACACTTAATCTTGTAATATTTAACCAACCCTTGGCCTCTATGGCTTGCCCCAGAGGAAACTCAAAATGAAAAACATACTTCCCAACCACAACTCTAGCAACACAACAAAGTATAGTAATCAGAAGTGGTTGGGGAGAATCGTCACAAGGATCCTCCTTTAAGCAAAGGAGGTCCTTACTTGTATTAAGACCTGAGCACAATGGTGGTTGGAAATCATATTCATGGATAGAATCTAAGTTCTCAGAAGGGTACTCATCAAAAATCTCAAGGTAAGACTGAAAATTATCAGTAAAAAAAGGTACTAGGTCATCCTTGGTTTTTTGAAAAGTACGGGTAAAAATCTCATCTCCTTGTTGTCACTGGTCAAAAGTAATATGTTGTGATAATTGCAAGGGTAAAACTTGGAAATGACTCTCAGTTTCATAGATGGGATCCAATTCATAACCAACTATATCCCACCTACGTCTCCCAACATGTATGAACTCATCAATGTTATCAACAATGTCACTATCTGTGTCATAACATACAGGGTTTGAAACATTTGAAAATTCATTCTCCTCCTCATTTCCTTCATCATAAAGTAAAGCATCATCAAAAACTAGGGGAGGAGGGAAACTTACTGTTTCTTCTCGTGCAGGGGCTTCGAGGAATTTGGTGTTTTCAGCATGTGTTATTGTTTCATCCTCATGGATTTCTTCTTTGTCTTCGATTGTATAGCAAGGAATATCCATTTCATTCAAGGCTTCCATTTCTCCTTCATTTTTTGAATCAAGGAACAAGGTGTCGTCAGTATCCTGAAAAGGGAAACAACTAACCTCATTATCGTTCTGTTGTGCAAGAGAAACAGGCTCTTTGATGGCCTTATCAGAAGGAGGAGTGCAGGTCAATACTTCATCATCTTTCTTAGGTTCTTGCTCCTTAATCACATCCTCATTCTGCTGGTCAAAAACTTGTTCCCTTCTCTCTTGTGTATCTTCAGCAAAGGTTTCAAGGGAAAATAGTTTTATCAAGCTGAGAGTGTCCATGGTATGGTCATTGGTTCTAGACAAGGAGAGATTCTTCTCGATTCGAATGGCCATGTTGTGAGCTTCTGCAAGTGTTTTTGGATTCTTTTTATTTAGGAGGAAGCTCAAATGCCCCTAAAGTCCATTAGCATAGAGATAAATGAGGTACTTGTCTTTAGGATGATGGCTTTCAGGAATCTGGTAAAGCAACCTCTGGAACCTAACCCCAAAAACTCTGACAATCTCATCCTCTGTTTGTTTTATGCATTCAAGACCTTTCAGCAATGATTGTATATCTTCCAATTTCATAACCCACCTTGCAAGGAAGATTTCTTCAAAATGGTCCATATATGTGATGCTGGCAGATGGAAGATTATCATACCATCTTCTAGCCTCTCCATGCAGAGAGGCAGAGAAGAGTTTCATCACCAAATCTTCAGCCTCATCACTGACAGGGCGGTATTGAAAGCTCATGTGATAATCAGGACTTTCTCCATCAACGCTAGTGAATCTAGGGAGCCAATTTTTATAAAGGGGGGGAATTCGTCTGGGATATCCCAGGATTTTACTCATGTCCAAAGGTTTGTAGTTCTCTAGATCCCATTGTGAAGTCACAGTTGGCTTCATCATCAATGGAGTCGCCAAATAGTTTTCTTGAAACTATCAAAATATAAGGGAAAACACCCAAAGTGGAGTCGCCAGGTAAGCTTGTAAGATAGAAACCATAGGGGCAAAGCTTACCGAAAAAGTTGTCGTCTGAGGAAGGTTTGACTCAGTGTTCCCTAGAAATGGTGCCAAAATGTTATCGCACAATTTGTAGCTGGGAAAAAGGATATAAGATTGAAGGCCAAATTGGCGTAACAGGAACCTATCCCACCCAATGTCACCACGATGGGGAAGTTATTTCTCTTTAGGGAGGTTAGGCCTAGGGGAGAAGTCCCCAGTGACCTGTGGTTTTGAAGAGTCAAAGGGATAATAATACCAAGATAAGGTTTTCCCCCTTCACAAGTCACCGCCCAAATAGAAATTCCCGGCTAAACCGCCAATAATAAAGTAAATCCTCAATGAAGAACACCTTCCTGGAACAAGACAACAGTAAACAAATATATGCAAGCTATATTTCAATGGGTTAGTACTTCATAAGACTATATGATAAACATATATATGCAATTAGCAATAAATGTTGACAAAGTCAATGTTTATCAATAGCAAATGAAAAATATAACACTTCACCAATAAATATTGGAACAATGTGGCATTCAATGTGACAAATCAACACTTCATTTAACAAATGCTTTAAACCACCATTCAATTGCTCATAAAGTAAAACATTGCTGCAATAAAGATGAAATATCCAATGATGACGTCAGCAACTTAGGGTTAGTAGGTTAGGGTTTGGAATTCAAAGAATTTTGAGAGTTTGTTTGATCAATTTCACTTCAACATTAGAGGACTTTCAAATCAGTGCCTTAGGGTTTAATGGAGTCATAAGTGAAGGATGCAAGAGTTGAAGGAGGAAAGATTTTAAGGACTAGAGGGAAGAGTTTTGAGGTTTTGCTAAGGCAAGGCCTCAAAATCAAAACTCTAGGGGAGAGAGGCTCACTCTGATGTTGCTAAAGCAAGGCCTCATTATGTCTCCTCCTTCCCGGCAAAATGACTAGCTCAGATGAAGCACAAAGTCAAGACAAGAAGGATTAATGAGGGAGAGTGTTGCTACAGCAAGGCTCTTTCATCAAACCCTAAAAGAAAATGGCCCTAAGTGTAGATAACCTAGGCCTAGGACATCTTTCTTCCTCTTTAAGTCCAAAAGGTACGGCTAGCAAAGGAGAGGAAGAAAAAGGAGTGTAGCTACAGCTAGGCTCTCTTCTTCTTCTTCAATGGCTGAAAGTTTCTCTATCAGGGGACATGAGACAAGGACCTACTTGTGTGATTTTCACCTAGGGTTTTGATTCAGCAAATTATAAATACATGCAAGAAAATAAGACTACAACCATTCATTTAAGAAGTTTTGCAAAAAAATACTTACAATTCATCAAGAAATAACCATGCAAACCCTAGTTGTAACACCTTCATTCAAGAGAAACACCATAAATGCCAAAAATCACTTCCTTCAACAAGTGTGCATCACTTAATCCAGCCAAATGCCCAAGAGAGGGAGAAAATTTCAGTCCTCCTTATGGAGTGAATGAGTTGTGATGAAAAAATGAGGATCAAAATCCTCAATATATACTGTATTAATGACCTAATTTACATTTTAGGTCATAAAAAGGCCAACAAGGCCATAATATCAAAATTATATTGTTTTTACATTAAATTGGAAAATTAAAACCCTAATTGAGCTATAAAGAGATAAGAATCCCCTCTAGGGGAGGCGTTAGCCCCTTCTAGGGAAAATAGGGCATCCTGGAGCAAAACGTTAGCCCTCCTTGGGCTTCTCCAACCTGCCACACGTGCCAATATTGCCCAGTCTGCCTCCCAAAACGTCCATATTGTTGGATGACATCATGGCTATGATGGGTGACATCCTAGGCCTTCCAAGGCCAACGTTCCACTGAAAAAGGGAAAATCCCCCTAGGTCAAGCTCCATCGGGGTGCCTGTGGTGGAATGTCATTTTCTTCTTTGGTGAAAGACATGGATCCATATTTGTCTCATCTCTACCCCATGGTGAGGTCTCAGCATCCATCTGATGGGCTCTTCAGCCCCATGGAGGTCCGAACTGATCATCTCCCCATGTGTACCAGTCCAAATGGTACATGTCCATCAGGTATGGTCCTGCACATCAAAGGCTATGCCATCCATGGGCTCATCAATCACAGGGATCATAGCAATGTCAATCACATTTCATCATTTAATATTATTAAACACATGCATAAAATCCATAATACATCAGTCAATAGCTCAAAGACATTACACAAGCCTGCAATACAAGTCTAGGGAAAAGGACAAGGTGTCCTATTGGGCTAGTGTCCACAGGAAAAAGAAAGTTCCTAGAAAGACCTCATCCAAGCCATGTAAGTGAGGTGATGTGGTCAGGGGATGTCCAAGCATGTGGGTGCAGTGAGGTCCAAGGACGCATAAGTGTTACCTATGGGTGCCTTTGTAGAAGGCAAGTTGTAAATGTCATGGACGCATTCTTTCCAAGCCCATTATTACCTTTATTCTTTTTCATTCTTTTATTCTTTTTATCTTTTTTTTGTTCAAGAGATAATCAGGGGACACTACCATGGCATGGTGACCAGAGCTGACAGCGTTACCCACAAGTACTTTCGCAGAAATGAGAAGGTTGGCTCGTGATGAGACCCCCTTTCCCTTGGCCATGCAACCAAGATTCACTGCCCTAGCGTGGTAACCAGTTGGTGGCAATGTCATACTGCTAGGTACCCATGAACCTAATAGGATGGCTCGTGATGAGACCCCCTATCCTCTGACTAGGTCTTTGTTTCATTATTTTTTCGGGTCCCTCTTGTTTCTTGCTGAGAAGCCTTTTATCACTTTCTCGAGGATCCCTGGGCGAAGCATCTCGAGGTTCATTTTTAGGCTTTTATCTTTTACCAGCTTGCTTTTACCTTCTGGGCCTTTATCCCCTTCTTCCCACGAGGTAAGGTGCAGTCCTGAAAATAGGTCAACCCAATGCCCAGACAAGGGGAATGGGATAAGTGAG